>JAQQSO010007737.1:0-10425 GCA_028658305.1 Pachyuromys duprasi | reverse complement strand
AAAAAAAAAAGATATAACTGCATTCTTTCTTGGATACCTCATGCTTAGCTCCTTGTTTAAAGTCTGCTTTGGAGTGGTGTTTTAGGTAGAAGCACCTTGTTAGATTGCAGTCTCATTTATAATTCAGAGTGTTATCAGCTGAACTAAAAGCAAAGATACATACAATAACAACGTGTTTCATATATGTCTCCCAAGGGTTTTGAGGTGGTCAACCTGCCTGTAGTCCCTGGCCCATAGAAACATCCTTCCTCTTGTCTATCTAGTTTGGTTATCATGTACCCAGCTCTAAGCCCCGTGGCCCATTTTGTGCAGTGGTTCACCCTTTTATACTTTTATCCTTAATCTTTCTTTTAACCTAAATCTCTGTTTTGCGCACTACGTATGTAAGTAGCTTACATTATTATACCATCCTCTTAGTGCCTACACAGATCTGTCTTTTGCCTAAGAGCAATTATCAGTTATAATTTAAATTGTTCATTAAATTTTTTAGAATATAGATTTGTATGTTGCCTGAATATCAAAAAACATGTTTATGATGTTAAAATAAAAGAAGTAAAGGTGTGATAAAATACAGACAATAAATCATTTTAGATTTGCTATTTTATTCCAAAACTGCCGTTTAATTTGATATACTGAAGCATAAAATATGGCATCATACACCAACTGGATAAAGTCTATTGCGGAAAAAATTAAATCAGATTCTCAGATTTTAAATCAAGACTTTTTTCTTGAAGAGTAAATGAAAACAGCTTTCTTACTTAGAATCTCAGATATCATTAGTCCTGATAATGTTGGTGATTTCTTCTGGGAGGGTTTAATCAGTTTGTTGTGACATGGTATTAGCAACTCAGTCTTATAAAACAGTTTTGATTACTGCTGTTTCATGAATTGGCCAGAAGGGTGCCTGAAAAATCATACCCACAGCATACTTTCCAGGGTGCAACTTATGGAAATGGTGGCCTTTGGGTTAAGACCTGCTTATTTTATTATAAACATTATTAAAATATTATACCCCAAAGTTCAATTCGTTACTTTCTAAAGATAAATGTCAATTAGTATCGCAATCAGTGTTAAGAATTGCAACATATTAACTAATTACAATGACAAATGGCCAATGTAAGTCTTTTCCTCAAACCTTGGCCTAGTTAAGTATTGACATCTGACCTGAACACAGCAGGCATATTTAGAAGGCCACTTGCAGATCTTTTAAAGCACTACAACAACCCAGAGGCTTTCCAAACCAATAAACTATGACCACAAGGCTAAGATTAGTTCTTTATAAATGAGCAAGTATGTTGTAAATAGAATATGCAGTTTCTAAATTTAATTTTTTATCTCACTACAATTATAAATAATGAAAACAAGCAAAACAAAAGATAGCCTATATTCTGTCCCTCCTGTCTTGTGTTTAACATTGGTGAAGTAACCAGTAATAAAAGTTAGGAAAAGCTCATAGATTTAGTCTTATGAAATGATGGCAAGAAACAAATAAAAATTTATAAATTAGTTAATGTATATAACATATATGTTAAAGAACACACATATATAATACACATGTGTTTATGTGTGCAAATACAGAATTCAAGAGGAAGAGATCATGAATTTTAGAAGACATGGAGACAAAGGGACAGTTTATTATAGGATCAGGAGGGATGGAAATGTTAGTATAGTACTAATACATGAATCTCTAGAAATATACTTTAAATTAAAAATTTAAAATATAGAAAGGTATTAATTCTAACAAATAGAAAATGTATGGCTTCTTCCTCAAAGTATTTGATTATTTCTCAAATGTTCCGAATAACATCACTTCTGAGATTCAAGAAAACTTAAATAGGACTATTGCCAAATGGTCTCCTTTGAGTCTTCTCTTGCTCATGGCCTGCAGTTTTCCTTTGCAAATATTCTGAATTTCTCTTTCTTTCTTTCTTTCTTTCTTTCTTTCTTTCTTTCTTTCTTTCTTTCTTTCTTTCTCTTTCTTTCTTTCTATTACAATTTATTAACTTTGTATCCTAGCTGTATCCCTCTTCTTCACCCCTCCCAATCACAGCCTCCCTCCCTCTTCTCCTTCCATGCCTCTTCCCCAGTCCACTGATAGGGGAGGTCCTCCTCCCCTTCCATCTGACCCTAGCTTATTAGGTCTCATCAGGAATGGCTGCATTGTCTTTCTCTGTGGCCTGGAAAGACTGCTTTCCCCTCAGGGGGTGGTGATCAAAGGGCCAGCCAATGAGTTCCTGTCAGAGATAGCCCCTTTTCCCCTTATTAAGGTACCCACTTGGACACTGAACTACTGTAGGTTTCATCTGTGCAGGGGTTCTAGGTTATCTCTATACATGGTCCTTGGTTGGAGTATCAGTCTCAGAAAAGCCCTCTGGGCCCAGATTTTTTGGTTCTGTTGGCCTCCTTGTGGAGCTCCTGTTCCCTTCAGGTGTTTCTCTCTTCTTTCATAAGATTCCTTGTACTCTGCCCAAAGTTTGGCTATCAGGGTGAAGATGAAGATAGAGTAGATATCTAACATGGTTACCTTCCTTAGATCACTACTCTATCTTCGTATTCACCCTCATTTTAATAGATTTTTCTTATGGGAACTACATGTAGGTATTTCAGCCTTGTATATGTTGCCTAGATTACCAATAGTTCCTTTAAAATCAGAGAGAAAGTTTCTCTAACTTCATAACTCTTATATTCACATCATGTAAATGACACTACGAAGTGTGACATGATTGTGCAGTAAAGTATATATAAAACATCTGTAAACTCCACACATATCTTATCATATTGGCACGAACTGTTCAGAAGAAAAATTTCTAGCAGGCTTGTAGCCAAGTGTTCCAAATAAATTAAAACTTTATATTATTTACCCAGAAGTTGGTGGTATCTGTTAATTTCCTTAAGGTCATCTTTTACTTCTTGTCCTCTTAGTAGTACAAAGCTCTTCAAAAGACAAAATTTTTTTACCCCATATTTGCACAGGATTCTTCAAGGAACAGTGTAAAAATGTCTTGAATGTTTCTACTGCAATTTTACTCTTACCTCTCACTCTAAGCATGAATAAAACAAACAAATGAACAAAGAAAAAAAATAAATAAAACCGTCTCACACCCCAAATCCTGAAATTCCTTGGAGGTCAATTTCATTTGTCCATCAACTTTAAAATCAGTACACAAAGTAACATGAACATCCCCAGTCCCATTAACAATAGCTCCCATTCTATCTGAAATGCATGAGCTCTGCCTTCTCTGTCTACACTTCTGCCAGCCATTCTGATCTTGCATATTAACACAAATATCCACTGAGCTGTGTTGGTGTTTATAGCTGTGTTTATAGCTTATCTCTTTCACTGTTCCCAAATTGTTTCACAATTCATTTCCAAGGTATTCTGAACATTACCAGGTACCTCAGCAATGATTCTAGTGCTCTGCAACAAATTTTCTATGTCTGTCTATTTAATTTTTGTCATACTTAGAAATACTTGAAATTCAGAGATTTCAGAGTTTTCAGTCTAAAATTATAGACTCTGTGGTTCAGGGCCGCTTATTGTGGTAGTGTTATGAGGTCCACTTGGATCCAGCAGAACTCAAACATGAAGTCAATGAAGAAAAAAAAGAATTATTGTACTTAAGCAGCTGCTGATAGGTCATGGAAGCAGAACAGACTCAGGAGCTAAACTGCAATCCAGAGCTAGAGTGCTATAGAAATTTTAAGAACAAAAAAATAAAAATGCTATAAACATCTGTGCCAAATTACAATTACGTTTTCCAGCAATCAGGTTTCAGAGATATGGGATTTTCCTTGGAATTTTTATTTTGTTTGTGTGTGGCATACTTATCCTGTTCTCACTATTTGGGTTACTCAGTTGAGGCTGGGAGACTTTCCCAGCATTTATGTCTCAACCTGCCAACCAGAATGTCAGGGACCCAGGGATGTCTTTAGAACTTAAAGTTGCTTGACCCACTATTCAAAATGGAAGTTTTATTCAAAATGTCTTCAGTTGTTTCCTTCTTACAATAGCAGGCATTTTTGGTAGAGAATGTTGTTTATTTTATATAAAGAAAGTAAAGAGGCACACAGAAAATAAAGTAAAAAAGCAGATATTTTCAGGTTAGGCTTCTAAGGGTGCAGTTCCATTAATTAAATATCACCTTCCATTTATTTTCCAATAACTATAGTCCATTATAAATTCATCAAAGTTAGTATCCATTCATTACTTCAGGTCTCTCAAGATCCAGTCATTTCTCAAAGACCCCTATAATGATAGGGGCTGAAGAGATGGCTCAGAGTTTAAGAACACTGACTGCTCTTTCAGAAGTCCCTAGTTCAATTCCCAGCAAACACATGGTGGCTCACAACCATCTACAATGAGATCTGGTGCCCTCTTCTGGTGTGCAGGTGTACATGCAGGCAAAACATTATATACATAATAAATACATAAATCTTAAAAAGAAAGACTCATTAGATAGTAAACAAGTCCCCAACAAATGAATATGTGGAATATATTCCGTAACGAAGTTGAAAAGTGCTTCTTAGTGATTATACAGAGAATTAAAACTTTTCCGGTTCCCTTTAAAACAAAGCATACAAGAATAAATAATCATTATTACTTAGGAGGAAAGGTTTATTACTACTTTTTAAGCCAGAGATGCCATTTAAGATCTCAGCTATCCAATCATATTTACTGTGCCTACCCATTACAATTGAAGATTGGAACATTTTAGATAAGGCATCTGCATAGACAAACATGATGCAATATGCAACTTTATCTTAAAAAACTCTTTTCCCAAGTGATCCAATATAAATGTGTCAATTAAAAAATCATTTATTCGAATATGACTGGGGAGATCCCTCATTGGTTGAGAGCAATGACTGCTCTTTCAGTTGACCTAGGTTTAAATTCCAGAACCCATGTGATAGATCAACTATGTATATGACTCCAGATCCAGGGGATCAAATGTCAGTTATGCATGTATTAAACAAACAAAAAAACATGCAGGAAAAAAAAACTTCATATACATAAGGAAATTATGAAATTTGCTGGCAAATTGATGGAACTAGAAAAGATCATCCTGATTGAGGTAACCCAGAAACAGAAAGACACATATTGTATATACTCACTTATAAGTGGATATTAACCGTGTAATACAGGACAACCACATTAAAATCTACAGACCTTAAGAAGCTAAACCACAAGGAGGACCCTAGGAAGGATGCTTAAATCTCATTAATAATGACAAACAGAATGAATATCAGAATTGGTGGAAGAGAAGGAAAAGCATGGGAGCCTAGTTATAGAGTGTCCTCTGAAAGGCTCTACCCAACAGAGGATTGAAACAGATGCTGAGACTCACAGCCAAACTTTGGGCAGAGCACAGGGAGTCTTATGGAAGAAGAGTGCGGGAGACTGAAGGACATGAAGCAGACAAGGGCCCCACAAGGAGACAAACAAATCTATAGAAATCTGAACAGAGGGGGTCCTGCAGAAACTGATGCAGCAACCAAAGACCATGCATGGAGAGGCACTGGACCTTCTGCTCAGATATATCCATAGGCAGCTCAGTCTCCAAGTAGGATCTGGAGTAAGGACAGCAGGGGTTGCCTCTATCATGAACTCACTTGCCTGCTCTTTGATCACTTGCCCCTGGTGATGCAGCCTTGCCAGGCTACAGAGTAAGGAGCAGACTTGATGAGACTTGATAAGCTAGGGGCAGATGACAGGGGAAGAGAACTCTCCCTTTTGGTTGGCAAGGGAAAGGGAATACGAGAGAGAAGAACGAGGCAGTGTGGGACTGGGAAGAGTTGAAGGAGTGAGATACAATCGAGATATACAATGAATAAATTGTAAAAAAAATTAAAGGACAAAAAATGCATATTTTGTGGATTTGGTTAGACAGATACATGCTCACAACCAATGGCTTTGGTATAATTATCTGATATTTTATAAAGTTGAAAAAGAAGCATAATTCATACATCATTACCTGTAAGTAGGCATTTATTAAATTTCAGGAGAGATATACTTTATGCTAGCTTATTACCTGAAAAAAATGTAGTAAAGTGGCTTTCAAATTAGATTAGAATAGCTTTCCGCTCAAATGAAAAGGTGGGCAAGAACATTTGTGATTTGTGTGTAATTGGCATAGACTTTGCATCTCACATACCTTTTTCTTCTGTTAGACTTATCTGGTTCCACTCATTGAAGGAAAAATTTCCCAGAAATGAGACAGAAAATTTTAACCACTTAAAATCTAACACTTTCTGTTAGATTGGTATGTTAGGTCTGATTCACAGCAATATGTTTTTCAGAGGATTTGGATGGCAGGGATTAATAAGAAATCTCATGCAGCCCAAGAAAAATTATCCGAATCTGCAGAATGAATGTAAGGAGTGTGTGTGTGATAAAGACAGAAAAGACTAGAAGAAGAAAGACTGGGCATAGGCTCAATGTCCACGGTAGATTCTAGCCATTTCCTCTTTAAATATCTGGAGAGTTGTATTTTACAGACTCACTACTTCTTGAGAGTAATCAAGCAAACAATTTGATGATGATTTGATCATTTATGCTTGCAGTATCCCTCTTTAAATCCATGGAAGTTAATGTGAAGAACATAGTACTACCAAAGTATAATAATTAAGCGATGACAGCTATTCTATTATGAAATATATTTAACAATTAATGTCATGATTAGATTAATTGCACATCATTTGAATAGCACCGCTTAGAATTTTACAAACTCATGTATTGTTAAACTTACAAAGAGTTTTTGACTGCTCTGTTATAGTTTTATGCATTAAATTAAAAAATAATTTAAAAACTTCAACTATATTATCAATATTTCCTTTGGTTCTTAGTGTAGTTCATGAATCTGAAAATTGTACAAAATATTCACCCCTTAATATAATGTCACATGAACGACTTTCCAGTTTGTGTCTTCTTAGTCCATATATCCATTGCAGCTTCACAGAAGTGTGCTAATGTTTCTAAGACAAAAGAGACACAAATAAACAAAATTAAACCGTTAAGTATGATCAATGCTTGTTTGAACGAACAAATGGGATGGACATTGAGTGGAGGAGAAAACAAGCAACAGAACAGGAGCATGCCAAAGAGGTCCTGGGGGCGGGGGGGTCAATGTAGCGATATATCAGAGCAGATATTAAGACTCGCGATCAAGCCTCTGGCAGAGGGCTAGAAGTAATGATAGATCTGGGGGATGTTGGTGAGACTTGGGGAGAACAAGAGCTCCACAAAGACCAAACTGTGCAGGGCACAGGGGTCTTGTATGAGATGGTTTCTACAATCAAGGACCATGTGTGGATGTGGCCTGGAACCCCCGCACAGATGGGGCCCATGAAAGCTCGGTGTCAGACTGAAGACTCCAGTGAGGGAAACAGGGACTGTTTCAGTCATGATCTTGATGGCTGACTCTTTGACCCTTTCCCATACAAGCTGGGGTGTGACAGATTGGCTAGATCCCAGGGGAGGACATTGCAGCCAGCCCTGAGGAGACAGGATGAGCTGGGGTTGGATAGAAGGGGAGGAGGTCCTCCCCAGTTGGTGGACTTGGAGGGGGCGGGGAGGAGAGAGATGAGGGAGGGAGTGGGAAGGTGGGAGGGAATGAGGGAGGGGGCTACGCCTGGGATGCAAAATACCTAACCTGTGATTGATATAAAAATAAATAAATAAAAATACTGACAAGAAGAAAAAAAGATGAAACGTGAACTAACCCCAGGATGATGTCCAAAATAAATATGCCTCTTTAGAATCTGAAAAAAAAAAAAAAGAGAGTTACTCTTAGTGGTATCTGCATAATTCTGGACCGGAGCATTTGCCTAGAATCAGCTAGCCCTTCATTTCATTGCTAGTATTTGAAAAAGAGGTGGGAGGGTACTTAGTGAGAGAGAAAAAAAACAAAGAGAGAAAAGAGATCGAGATAGAGAGATAAAACTTTGATTTGATTCTAGTTCAGTATTTTTAATCATCCAAAATTTTAAAAATGTATTAGCATCAAAGTAAACAAAGTATATTCCATATTTTTAAAATTAATTTATTTTCTATTGATTACAGATTATTCACTTTGTATCCAAGCTATAGTCTCCTCCCTTATCCCTTCTCAAACTCACCCTCTGTTCTTCATCTCCTCCCATGACCCTCACCAATTCCACTGGTAGGGGAGGTCCTCCTCCTCTTCCATCTGACCCTAGGCTATCAGGTCTCATTAAGACTGGCTGCATTGTCTTCCTCTGTGGACTGGTAAGACTGCTGCACCCTCAGGGAGAGGTGATCAAAGAGCCAGCCACTGAGTTCATGTTAGAGACAATCCCTGTTCCCCTTACTAGAGAAAAGGACTTAGAGACTGAGCTTCCATGGACTACATCTCTACAGGGGTTCTAGGTTAGCATCATGCATGGTCCTTAGTTGGAGTATCAGTCTCAGAAAAGACCCCTGTGCCCAGATATTTTGGTTCTGTTGCTCTCCTTGTGGAGCTCTTGATACCTCTATATCTCCCTATTTTCATAAGATTCCCTGCACTCTGCCCAAAGTTTGGCTGTGAGTCTGAGCGTCTACTTTGATGCCCTGCTAGGTAGAGTCTTTCAGAGGCCCTCTGTGGTAGACTGAGAAAGTTTAAAAATATTTTACTAATTAAAAGACACAACACAGCGGGATCCAAGATGGCTGCCACGAGAGGACACTGTGTCTGAGGAGAAGGACAGCAGAAACAATGCAGCGACCAGGAGACTGAACTCTGGGACCTAAAACACCAGCATTTGTGATTGCCATGTGAGCAGAACTCCTACTGTGAGAAAATCAAGTGGGAAAACCCTAGGGACAACCATTTATTCCCCGGAAAAATCTCCGGGTGACTGGTGGTGCACAGCTCTGATCTGAACGAGCAGCCGCACTGGGTGTCTGCAGCCTCCATACTAGACTGGATCACACAGTCTCCCAGGCAGTGTGATGAGGAACCGGGTACCATTTTCACTGACCTGCACACCACGAGTGCACACTGCTCAGATCCGCCAGCAAAAACCTTAGTCCTTGTGTGACTCCAAGGGCAAGTCTGGGAAGGACCCGGGGTTCAGCTTCAACCCACCGACATATGGCAGGCACACACCTATAGCCTCTGCAAGAACCACCTCAGACTGAGAGGGACAGGGGACCGTTTTGACCAGACCGCACTCTGAGGGTGCACACTGCTCAGGACCACCAGCAAAAACCTCACTCCATGTGTGAGTCCACGGGCCAGTCTGGGAAAGACCTGGGTTCTGCTTCAACCAGCAGGTGTACAGCAGGTACACACCTATCTCCGCCTCAGGAACCACCTCAGACTGAACCAATGCCCTCAGGGTTGGGGGACCTTTTTGACCAGACTGCATACTGCAGGTGCACATTGCTCGGGTCCGCCAGCAAAAACCTCTCTCCATGTGTATGTCCACGGGCCAGACAGAGAAGGCCTCGGGCACCATTTCAGACAGGCCTGCATACAGCGGGTGAACACTGCTCGGCAAACACCTGCAACCAACCCAAACCCACTGTGTGTGCCCCAAATATCATCTCAGACCATGGTGCACAGTCCCAGGTCCAGAAGGTGGCACCAAATCTCCAGTCCAGGGGAGAGCCCTTAGCAGTAAGCCCAGGGCAGAGTGCACAGACCCCAGCTGACATCTCAAACCTGGACACTGAGACTCTAGCACAGAGTGAGGAGTAAAGACACCAGACCAGAGGGGTGACCAGCCTGCAGTGCTCACAGCTTCTAGCACGGAGCATAAAAGTCGGGCACACAGAGCCCACAACAGAGTTCAACTGAGACAAAACACACAGTAACAAACCACTTCTTGAAGAACACTCCTGACACAAGAGAATGACAGTTTCAGACTGAAGTTCAGCCTTAAAGCACAAACAGCTCCTTGATTATATATAAACAAATGCCCAGAAATTGGCGAAAGAACTCACCCAACAAAAATCAGGACACCGGGGTCCCACCAGAAACACCCAAAAGCAGTGAAGATTTTAATTCAGCGGAGACACAGGAAAATTATGTTAAAACACAGATTATGCAGATATTGAAGGAACAAAAGGAGAGACAAAAAGAGGAAACGAACAAGGCCCTCAAAGAAATGGAGATGAAATTAACTGCCCACATAGAGGGACAATCAAAGATAAACAGAGAGGAAAAAACGAAAATAGGAGACACAGTCAATCAGTTGAAGAAACGGTACAAAGCATGAAAACAGAATTAGAATCTATAAAGAAGACACAAAGGGAGAAGAACCTGGAACTGGAGAACTTAGAGAAAAGATCAGGAACCACAAAGGTAAGCATCATCAATAGAATACAAGAGATGGAAGAGAGAATCTCGGGAGCAGAGGATACGCTGGCTGAAATGGTTTCCTCACTCAAGGAAAAAAGAAAATCAGAAAATTCCCAAACAC
>JAQQSO010007736.1:0-10425 GCA_028658305.1 Pachyuromys duprasi | reverse complement strand
GATTTTTGTTGGGTGAGTTCTTTCGCCGATTTCTGGGCATTTGTTTATATATAATCAGGGAGCTGTTTGTGCTTTAAGGCTGTACTTCAGTCTGAAACTGTCAATCTCTTGTGTCAGGAGTATTCTTCAAGAAGATCAGGGATTTCCAGTGGTTTGTTAGTGTGTGTTGTGTCTCAGTTGAACTCTGTTGTGGGCTCTGTGTGCCCAGCTTCGTGCTCTGTGCTAGAAGCTGTGAGCACTGCAGGCTGGTCACCCCTCTGGTCTGGAGACTTTACTCCTCGCTCTGTGCTAGAGTCTGAGTGTCCCGGTTTGAGATGTCAGCTGGGCGCAGTGCGCTCCGCCCTGGGCTTGCTGCTAAGGGCTCTCCCCTGGACTGGAGATATGGCACCCCCTTCTGGGCCAGGGGCTGTGCACCATGGTCTGAGATGGTATTTGGGGGCACACACAGTGGGTTTGGGTTGGTTGCAGGTGTTGCCGAGCAGTGTGCACCTGCTGTATGCAGGCCAGTTTGAAATGGTGCCCGAGGCCTTCTCTGTCTGGCCCGTGGACACACACACACACACACACACATGGACTGAGGTTTTTGCTGGTGGACACGTGCAGTGTGCGCCCGCAGTGTGCAGTCTGGTCAAATTGTCCCCCGACCCTCTCAGTCTGAGGTGGTTCTGGCGATTGGTGTGCACCTGCCCTACACCGTGGGTTGAAGCAGAACCCGGGTCCTTCCCAGACTTGCCCAGGACTCACACACGGACTGAGGTTTTTGCTGGTCGACATGTGCAGTGTGTGCCTGCAGTGTGCAGTCTGGTCAAATGGTCCCCCGACCCTCTCAGTCTGAGGTGGTTCTGGCGATTGGTGTGCGCCTGTCCTACACCGTGGGTTGAAGCAGAACCCGGGTCCTTCCCAGACTTGCCCAGGATTCACACACGGACTGAGGTTTTTGCTGGTGGACACGTGCAGTGTGTGCCCGCAGTGTGCAGGTCAGTGAAAACGGTACCGGGTTCCTCCTCAGACTGCCCAGGAGACTGTGTGATCCAGTCTATTATGGCAGCTGCTGGCTGGGTTTTCCCACTTGATTTTCTCACCGTAGGAGTTCCGCTCACCTGGCAATTACAAATGCTGGCATTTTAGGTCCCAGAGTTCAGTCTCCTGGTCGCTGCATTGTTTCTGCTGTCCTACTCCTCAGACACAGTGTCCTCTTGTGGCAGCCATCTTGGATCCGACTGCTGAAAAGCACATACCTATATTTAAAACCTATTTATCTATCACTCCCTTTCTCAGATCTTCCCGTAGTCTCCACATGACTTCCTACATTCACATTCTCTTTGTTTTTTAAATTGAAATGATCTACTGAGTCCAGTAAATGCTGTCCTTATCCGTATGGAAAGCCATTGACCATCCATAGCACCTTAGCTAGGAGCAGGGACACCTGTGTCCCTCTCCCATCCATGCTGGAATGTTGATTGGCTTAATTTTGTTCAGGTCTTGTGCAGTCATGTTTAGAAGATGTTTCACCATGGTTCTTTCTGACATCTCTATCTTACAGTTTTTTCCCACTTTTCAGTGATGTTTCCTGAGCCTCTGGGGAGAGAGTATGGTATAAATGGCCCATTTATTGCAGGGCACTCCACACATACTTGTTCTCTGCACTTTGATCAGTTGTGAGTTAACTTCTGTCCAGTGTACAAAGATGCTTCTCTGATGAAGACTGAGAGCTAAACTAATCTACAGGTATAGAGACAGAAGGCAGTTTGATACTGTCAGTCTCGCAAGATAGTAGTAGATTCACCCCCTTCCTACCACCAAGGCCTATCAGCTCCCTAGCCACAGCTTCTTTACCAGATTTGTAGCACCAAGCATGAATTTTCTCCTGTAGGTGGGCCTTAGATCTAATCAGAAGGCAATTGATTACATCCATAATATTCATGCCATAATTACACCTATAAGTATATCTTGTCAGATCTATTGTTGTCATAGCTTGTAGGATTCACATGAGGCTAAGACTGTTGGTTATTTTTTCTCTCTCTAGCAGTTTTCATGGCATCTTTCAGTAGTATGAAACCCAGCCAGCAGGGAAGAAGCTTCTAAGTCACACAGCACCAGCTTGATTTCTCCAAGTCCTATGATAAAGCATATGATGTCTTCAGCAGTAGGGTTCTACCATCAAGTTCTGGTGGGTACCCAAGAGCAGTGTCAATAGCATGCATTGTTTAGGGGTCTCTAGGACCCACCAGCTACCCATTCAAGGAGGAGAGACCTTTTCTTTGGTAGCTGGACCTTTTATTTGGCAACTATGACCAAAAGCAACGTGGGAGGACAGGGTTCTTTGATCTTAAGCATATGGTCTGTCATTCATGGGAATCAGGGCAAGGACTCAAGGAAGGAACCTGGGGGTGGGAACTAATGCAGAGGCCATGGAGGAGTGATATTTGACCTGGCCCTCCTGGCTTGCTCAGTTTGGTTTCTTACACACCCAGAGCCACCTGAGCTGGGACAGCATCTCCTACAGTGAGCTGGACCCTCCCATACCAGTCATCAATAATAAAAAATACCCTAAAGGCCAATGCAGTGGGGACATTTTCTCAAGTCACATTTTCTCTTCCCAAATGACTCTAGCTTGTGTCAGGTTGATAAAATACCAGCCAGCACAGCAACCTACAGCTTCTGGAGAAAAGCACTATTTCTCGTGCTCGATAATCACATTTACTCTGTGTGTGTGTGTGTGTTTGTGTGTATGTTAGGATGTTTATAAAATAGGTTTTATACAGCCTTTAAAAATGTTCTTAGTGGAGAATATGCCCTAGATGACCCCTTCCAGGCATCACATGGTTGGCAGAGCAATCCTGAGGTGACTCCCAGTGCCAGAAGGCCCAGGTTGGCATAGTATACATGAGTTGACTCGAGACACCCAGAGGCCTCGGGTGCCACTAAGATGAACAAGTAAGTGAGGGAGAGATGGAAGAGAGAGAGAAGCAGAATGGTGTGTATGTACTGAAAGGAGGTAGAACTAAAGAGTAGAGAGTAGTGAGGAACAGCCTGATGTAAGTAGCCAGTGATGCTTCCTGGTCATGGCCTGTGCTACTGCCAAGGACCATGTCTGAGTCTATGCCCTTGCAGCAGTAGGGGTTGGTCACCACCAAAAGCCAGGTGGATGTCCCTGGTCTGGGCTGCTTCCTGGGGCTATGTTGATGTTTGAGGGCTGTTTAGAGCTGGCCCTACCCCTCGCTTGGTTATTGTGGCCCCAAAGGCATGGGAGCAGTACAACTGTGACTTGGTTGTGTTGATGTCAGATGCCTGAGGAGTGCTCTGTCTTGACCAATAGGTTAATATAGAACTTCAGAGGGATCATGTGTTGCCATGAGAGACAGGGTCCTCTCAGCTTTAAGCAAGGGAGTGATCTGGAGTATCAGGAAGCGGTGAGGTACTTCCGTAGACCACAAGTTCAGACAGATCTGAGATAAAGGAAGGAATAAAGCATGTGTAGTTATGAAAGTCCTGCTCAGGATCTAGACTCTCCTTGATGACTCATTGATGACTTATGTTGGGACAGCAAAATATTCAGATTTTTGTTTCCCTGAACTGCCTGCCACAAGATGTGATTATAGTTGGAGGTGGGTGAGAGGAGAGTCGGGGCAGGGCGCTCTGGAAGCTGTTCTGGGATTGAGGAAGAGTTAATGGCAGCTGGAACTCAGTTTGTGAGAGTGAAGACCAAGGGAAGGGCTGGATGGAGGTGAACACGAGGGAGGACATTGGCTATAGTCACCAGGAAGAGCAGCAGGTTTTGTGGCAAGAGAAGGCTCAGTACAATGAGTTTCCATTTGGAATTTGAATATGTCTGAAAATAAAACATACTTGGGCAATAGGTGACAGTTGTTCAATACAAAAGGCAGATGGGTTATGTGGCTAGACTAGATATCAAATATGCCAGGAAGACCAAAAAGGCAAGGCCTGCATTTAGATCCCTGTTCACTCATCCTTTAAGTGGACCAGTTGGCTTTCATAGTTCTCTTTCAGTTTGGAAATCCTCTGGCAGTAGGTGTAGGGTCGAGGCTCAATGTGTACAACTTAAGATCCTGAAAGTACTCTGCAAAAATAGGTGATTTTGTTTTGAAGTCAATGGAATTAAGTCCAGCACCGACTAGGGAAATGAAGCATAGGAAGGGCCTGGGGATGCTCTGCATCCACATTCCAAGGAAGGGAAAGGAGCTCAGTGATGACGCTAGGAAGGGACTGCCTGAGGGGAAGCAAAACAAAAATCTCTTCTGAAATATGTGAGTGATATTTGACCAGCCTTACCGGAATACAAGGAAAGAGTAAAAAGAAAGAAAATAGGAAAACGGCTGCATCGCATCATCTGCTGGTGATCCACAGGGGAAGCAGATGTGGTGTTGAGAAGGATGAGCGAGGAAGGCCTGGGGCAGAGGAGTCAGGTACAGGGTGCGGGGAACAGCGGCCTGAGGTGCTAAGCACCCAGTGCTCACTGCTTAAGGCAGCACTGTCTCTTTTGGTTTTGTGGTGTTGGCTGCAAGTGCACACCACAGCTGAGAGTACCAGCATCTGTTCAGGATTCTGTGCCTGTGGAAGAAATGGTTGCTATTTAACCTTTTTTTTTTGGTCAGAGAAGAAAAATATCCCTTTTGATTAGAAACTCTTACTTATTCTTTGCTGCTTAAAATCTCAGAGGGGTGGCTCAGATAATGGGTGTGTTTACCTCTCCGTCTCCAGAGGGAACTATCGCTCATGAGTGGGGAATCTGAGCAATGTATTCCAGGTAATTTAAGACAATGGTGTTCAGGCTTCATTGTCTGACTTAACTGCATCTATGGGGAACTACTGGGCATGTCAGTTATTCTAAAGGCTCAGCTTGAAGAGTGTTTCATTGCTGCAGGTGTCTTTGATGAATCAGTGGTGACTTAATACTCTGTAGACAGGAACAAATGTAATTTGAAGGGGATTTTTTTCATGGGAATCTAGGAATTAGGGTAGGTGTTATCCTTCTGTGAGGTTTTGTCAGTTGACATCCATGCATGGGCCACGGGCAGGAGCGAGGGGGTGAGAGGGTGTCAGCGTGAGTTCTCCACCATATTTACCAAAAAAGGCAGGCATACATTCATGCCTGTGTTTTTACTGTTAACACAGTGAGAAAGACTTGTCTTCTTAGCTGAACACAAAACTCCCTGAAGGCTGAGCTGAGCTGAAAAGCTCGGATGTTCATTTCTGTGTGTTCTTCCTTAACTCCACCATCTCCAGCCTCTTGGCCAAACCCTGTCTCCTCTTAGAAGAGTGTGGCTGCCATGTGGTGTTGTTCACGGATAGAAAAGCCATTCTATGCTCCCAGTTTCCTGTTCGTGCCTCTTCACTCCTCTTGTTCTCATGATGCCCTTGACCCAAGTCTTGTTAGTGTCGTTAATTCTTCCTTTGTTTTTAACAGTGTCATGTCATTGTCATCATCACTTTACGACCATTGCTTGGACGCTGCTACCTTTAGAGGATGCATTGCTCTCCTCAGTGCTGCTGAGCCTCTGGAAGGGAATACCATGACTGTCCTTTCTGTCTTTTAATCTTCTCATATTTTTAGATGGGCACACCTGGGAGGTTTGTACCTGCAGTCACCCCTCATCCTTCTTCCTTCCACCACCTGGATCCCCAAGTCAGATGTCTGGGCTGTAACAAGTTCCCTGGAGGAACCGTCCCTTCTCTCTGAGGTGGCTTAGTAACATTTTTACATGTGGCAGGCACATGGCTATATATTCTGCTATTCTGCCTTCGCGTGGGATTGGATGTTGATTGACAAGGCACCAATGGCAGCTAATTTTATATTCCCAGAGCTCAGCTATGCTCTGCTCCTCACAGGTGGCGAAGGCTGGACTGAAGGCCTGGAGAAGCTGGGAGCGTCTGGGTGAGTTTTCATATTTCATGTTGCTCTGATGTATTTCAGAGGCCGGGAGGGAAGACTGTGGGTGGTATGGCCTCTGGGGTGTAAGCGACACTCTGAGAGCATTCCCTTCCTCCTCCGTGGAGGCTCCGTGATCTAACAGGAACAGAGGGCTGCAGAGAGAATGCCGAAGCTTTCAAGTCTATCGGATGTGTTTGGGGACTTGAGCAAGGGGACTCTTTTCCAAACTGGGAGAAAGACCCCCAACATAGAAGTAAGAGAAAACCCTTACAAATATCTAAAGGCATATTAAAATAAACAGGCCCAACACATTTTTCACATAGCTACATAGACAAATCCTTGTGCCTAGAAGTCCTGGAGGCTCTATGAATAATAGATTCAAAAGAGAGCCTTGGAGGACTATGCAAAGGACTCTTGTATAGTTCCATGTGTTATAACCATATATGTGTTTATATGTATGTATACATATGCATATATACATGTGTGTGTTAATCAGACCTAAGGTATATTAGATGTCATTTTATTTTGAAACTGGATCTCACTATGTTGGTCCGCCTGGCTTGGAGTTAGCTATATAGACCAGACTGGCCTTGATTCACAGAGATCTGCCTGTCTGCCTCTTGAAGTACTGTGATTAAAGGAGTGTGGCATTGTGCCTGGCTCTGGATGCCAATTATTTTATGTTCTACCAGGGAAGGGTCTTTAGATAGTTCTCTTTGACTCAGAAACACTAAGTTGCAAACCAGGTATGTCTTTGATTTCTCTGTGGTGGGCTAATAGACATTGTTTATTCCGCCTCACCCTACTGGTGGTTAGATGTGACCTTGGTCCTTTTCTATTGCCTTCTCTGCTTTTTGGGAAGGCAGATTTGTACCCTAAGGACCTGGATGTGCAAAGCCATCCAAGGGATAGTGTACACATTTCAAACAACTCTACCATACTGAAGCTGAATTTTGGGGGTTCCCTAACTTACTCTTCTCCCAATCACTGTGAGCCCTCATGCTCTGCAACTGCTCTCTAGGCTGCACTGTGGTACCTGCTAATTGAGTTTATCTTGAGAAAACCTCTTCACAGTCTCTTGTTTGTGCTTTCCCACAGAAAGGCCTACCTGTCCTCATCCCCTCCCTTAGTCCCTCACTGAGAGCTCAATGGTTAGCCTGGAACTAACCAGTCACCAGCTCATAACTGCTTAGGCTGTTCTTCCCAGGGTACAGAGGATAAGGTTAATTGTGACAGTATTGAAGCTCTTTAATTGTAAAAAATATATTTGCTCCAAGGGTGTTACCACAGTTTCTGAATCAGATTATATGCATATCGGTCTATTCTCAGGCTGACAGACTGACAGAGGGCCTTGAGTGTGTCCTGCAAATACCAAAACCTTCACCCATGAGCACATTCCACAAACTGTTATTTCATCAAAGCACATTTGCTTGGGTACCTTAAACACCTCCCCAAAACTTCCTAACAGAACTGTTATCCCTACTTGCTTTAGCTAACACACACAAAAAGTCTATTTTTCAGTTATTTTCCTAGTCTGGATCATAGTCAGCTCCCTTTCATCAGAGACCCTGGATGCACTCTATTAGGGTAGTAAAAAGAGTAAGAAGTATTCAGAGGTATCTGCCAAAGGGACCTTGTCAGCAGTGAGCACTGGGAGGGAGTTCTCGACTGTGGCACCTGCTTGTGATATTTGGACATCTATGGGTGACACATACAGAGGACACGAGAAGGTCCCTTGTTGAGAGATAAATCAAGGGCAGAGTCAGGGTTCTGTGTATGGAATTGCTGGAGAGTGGGAGGGAATGGCCTGCTGTCACTGAGAGTAGCCACCAGGGGCTAGGATTATCACTCTAGAAAATATGCTCACCTGCTAACCCTGCCTCACTGGAGACAATGGACCTCAGCCCAGAAGGAATGCAGGCTGGCTTCGAGGAAGGGCTCCTGTGCAAGGTCCCAGGCACACTGATGTTTGGCACATACTGGATTCCCTTCTGTAAGGGAAAGACAAGTTGTGTTGGGATTGACTGGCTGTAACCTTGCTGTTCCCAGGGAGCCAACCACTGGCATGAGGGAAGTGCCTTCTTATCACAGTTACCTACAAGCTAGCATGATGCTTGTACTCTTGCCTGACCTACTCTACCTGTCAGCTTTCTCCCATGGATAAAATACTTAGGAAAATCGAGTTAAAGAAGGAAATAAAATGATTAGACTTAGTGACCTGAAGGTTTTACTCCATGGCTCCCTGACTCTGCCTGGGCATGTGCGGAGGCAGAACCTGATGAAGGAAGCGTGACGGCAGGAAAGGCTGCTCACTTCACGGCATCCAGGAAGCAAAAAGACAGAGAGGAGGCCAGAGACAACATCCTCAGGAGCAAGAGCCAGTGACCTAAACTTCTTCCATCTCCTAACGATTCCACCACTGCAGTGGAAGTTTTGGTTTCTTTAAAAGCTCAGTTATGATGTGAAAGCAGATTTTTGTTTTAATCCCAAGTGTGGGATATGACAGCTGATGTCAGCTCTGTGTGAGTCGGAGGGGGACATAGTCTTTGCCGGCTGTAGATAGTTTAATTGTGAGGACTCTGAGAGAGAGGCTCCAAGGAGGACGCTTCGAGGGGTGCGGAGAGAGAAGAAGGTGGCTGCTACTCCCACCAGCTGATCCTGGTTGCTGCTGTTGCTGTTGGAGATATCCTGACAACTGAGATTAGTATTGCCCCCCCCGCCCCAAAACACGATGACCCTAAACAGCTGGAAGTAGCTAAAGAGGACTCCATCCCTTCCCCACTAACCTTTCTCTCCTACCTAGTGTTGGGGCGTTGGAAGATATTATGAAGGAAAAGGGGTGAAGGAAGGTAGAAGCATAAGGAACTCCAACTAAAATAGTTTTAAAAGGGCCCAACAACCACCTCCCAGTAGTTAGTATTAATGGCTAGGCAATGAGCATTTAATACATAGCTTTAGAGGACACTCAAGACCCAAGCCTTAATGAGTGCCCATTTTACAGACAATGACTACAAGTCTGGGGATGCCCTACAAATTGTCTGGTAGAGATATATGTTTCACTTAGTGCTGGGACAGCACCGCACAGTCAGCCTGCAGAATCTGTGTTCTGATCCACAGCGCTGTGCTGTCTCTCCGGTCACTGTCGCACTGGGGAGAATCAGAGGAGGAGAAACATTTCTAAGCGTCCTCAGCAGAGCTCCAGCAGTTACCAGTGGCTGGCGACACAACCACCTGGGGTGGGCTGGCTGGTTTTCTCATCCCACGGTTACAGGCAGGTGCATTAAGTCAGGGCTCTAGTGCTCCCTAAGGACGTAAGGCCTGACCCATCACTTCAGTTTTTCCAAAGACCTCCCAGACACACTCGTCCCATGCCAGTCTGCCCTTGTTTGCACCACCCTCCCTAGCCCTTCCATGTGCATTTCATATAACTTCAGTAACAGTTGATTTAAGCGTAGTGAATGTTAAAATGTGAATTCTGCGAGCCACACCAGAACCTTCTTCATTCGTTCCTTCCTCCCATTCCTTCTTCCTTCCTTCCTTCCTTTCTTCTTTCCTTCTGCACAGAACAAAAAATTTCGTGAATACTTTTGTGCTCCACTGAGTTGACGATTTCACCCCGTTGGATTGTTCTATCCCTGTGAAGCAACTGTAAACTCTGGAAGGGGACAAAGCACCACGCTTGGGATTATTGTGGGACTTGCTACTAAGTTTTACTTAAATATAGAAATCTGTGTTCTATGCAATGATGTGGATTAGCCATTAATAATGATTGCATTTGTAAGCCCATTTTACTGGAGGAGAGAGAACCATCTTGCCCTTATGTAAATGACACAAAGTATAGTCAGGCTTTCAGCCCGTAGTCCAGCGCTGGCTCTTCTGTAATTTCTTTAGAGTCTGAACTGAGACATTCTCCTGAGTGACCCAAGTTTAAAAGTGTGGCACTCTTAAACTCATTGGGAGGGGGTGCCTGTAAGTCAGAGTCGTCAGGGATGTCTATGTAGGCAGTGGTTCTGAGGATTAGTCTGCAGGCTGTATACTATCAGAAGGGGTGTGGATTCTTCTTTATTTATTGACTATACCATTTACTATAGTTAATTTTTTTCATACAACATATTTTGATTACATTCTTTCCCTTTCCAGATTCTCCCACCTCCCTCCCCACGCAATGTCATGTTTATTCCCTACCTCTCTAAAATCAGGAAAAACAACCAAAAGATCAAAGCTCAAAACAGAAACAAACTAAAAAATATAAACATGACAAAAATAAAATTTAAAAAATAGAAACTATGTTTACGTATTTCATATAAAAATAAAAACTAAGATCAAAAACTCTAGTGACAATGCATGCTGGAGAGGTTGTGGAGAAAGAGGAACCCTCCTCCATTGCTGGTGGGAATGCAAACTTGTACAACCACTCTGGAAATCAATTTGGCGCTTTCTTAGACAATTAGGAATAGTGATTCCTCAAGACCCAGCTATACCACTCTTAGGCATATATCCAAAAAATGCTCAAGTACACAACAAGGACATTT
>JAQQSO010007735.1:0-10425 GCA_028658305.1 Pachyuromys duprasi | reverse complement strand
AGGAATATCAATTGTCAGAGAAACACTTAAGAAATGTTCAATGTCCTTAGTCATCAGAGAAATGCAAATCAAAACGACCCTGAGATTTCACCTTATACCCATCAGAATGGCCAAAATCAAAAACTCAAGTGACAACACATGCTGGAGAGGCTGTGGAGAAAGGGAAACCCTCCTCCACTGCTGGTGGGAATGTAAACTTGTACAACCACTCTGGAAATCAATCTGGTGCTTCCTCAGACAATTAGGAATAGCACTTCCTCAAGATCCAGCTATACCACTCCTAGGTATATATCCAAAAGAGGCTCAAGTACACAATAAGGACATTTGCTCAACCATGTTTGTAACAGCTTTATTTGTAATAGCCAGAAGCTGGAAACAACCCAGATGCCCCTCAACTGAGAAATGGATACAGAAATTGTGGTACATCTACACAATGGAATATTACTCAGCAATAAAAAACAAGGATATCATGAAATTTGTAGGTAAATGGTGGGAACTGGAAAGGATCATCCTGAGTGAGCTATCCCAGAAACAGAAAGACACACACGGTATATACTCACTCATATAGACATATAATATAGGATAAACCTACTAAAATCTGTACACCTAAAGAAAATAATCAAGAGGGAGGACTCTGGCTGAAATGCTCAACCCCTATCCAAAAAGGCAAAGAGGATGGACAGCAGAAGAAAGAGAAAAGGAACAAGTCAGGAGCCTATCACAGAGGGCCTCTGAAAGGCTCTACCCTGCAGACTATCAAAGCAGCTGCTGAGACTAATGACCAACCTTTAGGCAAAGTGCAGGGAATCTTACAAAAGAAGTGGGAAATAGTAAGATCTTGAGAGAACAGGAATTCCACAAGGAGAGCAACAGAACCAAAACATCTGAGCACAGGGGTCTTTCCTGAAACTGATACTCCAGCCAAGTACCATGCATGGAGATAACCTAGGACCCCTGCACAGATGTAGCCCATGGCAGTTCAGTGTCCAAGTAGGTTCCATAGTAATGGAATAGCCATTAGTATATTATAGCCTCCATCCTCCGGTCCCAATCCCTCCCTTCCTCCCCCTTCTGCACCCGTGTCTCTCCCCAAGTCCACTGATAGGGGAGGTCTTCCTCTCCTTCCTTCTGATCCTAGCCTATTAGGTCTCATCAGGAGTGGCTGCATTTTCTTCCTCTGTGGCCTGGTAAGGCTGCTCCCCCGTTAGGGGTGGCGGGGAGGTAATCAAAGAGCAGGGCAATCAGTTCATGTCAGAGACAGTCCCTGTCCCCATTACGTTGGAACCCACTTGCCATAGGCTACCTCCATGCAGGGGTTCCAGGCCATTTCCATGAGAGGTCCTTGGCTGGAGTATCAGTTTCAGAAAAGACCCTTGTGTCCAGACTTTTGGGATCTGTTAATCTCCTTGTAGAGCTCCTATCCTCTCCAGATCTTACTATCTCCCACTTCTTTCATAAGATTCACTAAACCTGTTAGAAGAAAATTGGGGTCCAGGACAGCCCAGGTTCCACAGAGAAGCCCTGTCTCAACCTCGCCCTCAAAAAAAGATGTTTAATGCTAAGTCCAAGAACTAAAGAAAATAGAATAGACCACTACAGAAACTGATGCAGGAGCAGAGAGACAGCCCATCAAACAAGGCACTAGTCACCAAGCCTATGCATCTGAGTTAACACACAGTCCCACATTTGGTGGGAGGAGAGAATTAACTCTCAAAACTTGTGCCCTGACCACCACATGCCACACATAGACACACACACACACACACATACACATTTTTTCAATGTAATTTTAAAAAACATGAAGCAAGATTAAAGGCAATTAAATAATATTTTTAAAACAACAATTTTAAAATGACTGTTACATTTCCACTGAAAATTATAAAAGTAATTGTGGGAGATTTAAAAATAAATATTTTCCTTCTCTTCAAATGGCAAAAGAAGAAAATTAACAAATAAAAAGTATAAATGTGATCATTTGCAAGTTTTCAATGAGGAAAACCCTTCCTCATTGTTTGTCCTTGTCCTTAGTCCCCGTGATTATCATAAATGTAAATCAGGTAGCATGATTTCATATTAAATAGTAAGTCCTTAATTTTTATCAAAAATCCAGTTTATTGTGCTTTTTTCCAAAACTAATTAATGGCTAACATAAAAAATATAGAGTACATAAAACAGAAGAAAATGGTGGAAGAAAAACACACCATAAGCCATGGAAATCCATACACACATGGGAGAGAGAAGAGAGGAAGCGGGTAGAGGGAGACAGCAGAGAGGAAGCGGGTAGAGGGAGACAGCAGAAGCAAGCTGAGGAGGCTCGGAAGCTTGTTCTCCATACAGCATAGTCCAAGAGTGATGAACGTGAGTTTTAGGGCATCTTTACATTTATGTTTGATTTTAAGTATATACATATTTATGCATGCAAAATATACATACATGCATATACACAATCTATTCTTAAAATAAACACATAATTTTTGGATGCAAAGATAAATCTCAAAATAAAATCCATGTTGTTTGGTTTGCTGATCCTGACTTTCAGCAGTTCACTCTTAGGCCTGACACTTCAAGCTGAGGCTGGCAATGAATGATGGTCCAGGCCCTGTCCTCCCTAACAGAGGAATGTCTGTGACTCCTGCACATTTGCACACCCATTTAGGAAAGCCCCAGGAAGCCTGTGTTAGGACAGCATTGGCCCCACTCCCAATGCTGCCTTCTTAGACTACACAAAGTACTTGGCCTCTCCTCACTTTTATGTTTATAGCAAAAGACAACAAACACAGTACTTCATCAGCATAAGAGCAGACAGACAGACAGGCAGACTCAACAGTGGAGTGCTATGCCCGAGGAGGCCCTTCTCTCTAGCCCTGTCTTGCTCATTGGAGTTTCTCGTGGGCAAATCTCTGGGTACTTCAATTCCCGCTGTGTAACAGTACTAGCCGCACAGGGTTATGGGGAAGACTAACTTGCATGGTGTATGGAAAGTGGCTAGAACAAACTACGTGTACAATAAGCCCTCACAACTTTCCATGCTAAAATCGCAGTTGTCTACAAGTCTGGGAAATAGATACAGCTCTACAACAGTTGACATTCATTCAGTTTAAACATTTTGCTACAGATTTGCTATAGTTGAAGGGTTTAATTTTACTTTTTTCTTCTGC
The DNA here is from genome assembly GCA_028658305.1 of Pachyuromys duprasi. Classification (NCBI taxonomy): domain Eukaryota; kingdom Metazoa; phylum Chordata; class Mammalia; order Rodentia; family Muridae; genus Pachyuromys; species Pachyuromys duprasi. The sequence continues at coordinate 7,267 of JAQQSO010007735.1, read as the reverse complement.
TTTGCTGTTATTGCTCATATTTAAGCAAAATAAAGTGTTCAATGATGTCTGATGTCTACGCAGAAAATAAGCTGAGAGTTTTCATGGGAATCACAGAAAAAAATAAGTCTACTAAATATGATCATCAGTCGTTACCTTGTTTTCTTTCTGAGATAAGGGCAAACCTTCTTTACTTATATAAAAATATTTCTGTTGACAATTTACTCATTGCTGCTATGACCTGTAATTCTCATTCAAAGTAAGCAATTATATTTTAGACAAACCCTCAAGAAGTAGAAGCAAAAAACATTCTTGGCATAGCTAGCACCACTTAAAGGTCTCCAAGAAGTAGCATATGCCACATAAGTTACCTTCTTCCTTGGTGGGGGCGAACCGAAGCCTGGCTCTAGTTAAAGCCTACGAGATTAATAGCAAGACATGGCTGAGAGAACACCATAGTGCTGTGAAGACCTATGTAGATTTGCACTCCATATGGTGTTCATATATATTTATATATATATATATATATATGTTTATACACATACATTTATGTATGTTATAAACATACATAAATATTCTTTCATATATATGGCATGTTATGAAAGAAGAAGGGGAGCAACAAACATGGGGAAGGAGAGGATGGGGGATTGTTTGGGGGAAATAGAGACAATGCACAATGATACATATGCATGAAAATGCCATAGTAAACCCCACTTTTTTGTAGACTAAATTTGAAATTTTTGAAAAAGAACATCCTATCCAGGGTCCTGAGACACTAAAAGAGAGGAAAGTTACAATATAAAGGAACAGATAACAAAGTAATTCTTTCTCCCCTCTACTGGAGCTGTTATAATGAGCACTCTACTCGCTTCCATAGGGGTGTCTGCTGTTCACCTGTAAAGTCTATTGAGCACAGCTTAAGCAACATAGTTCTCTATAGAATGCATATCTGTAAATAATGTGCATTATTCACCATTAGCTGGGGGTTATTAACTCTTGCTTCCCAGGGACGAAAACAACCATACAGAGATGTTTCACAGAAAAACAAGACACATGCTTGCCAACCTTACAAATGGTATAGAAACACTCCAATTTATTACTATGTAGAGAGAACTCTGTGGGTCATACTAATTATACTTAATATCTAGTTCCCTTCAGTACCCACCAAGGAGCCAAAAAACCAAACCATTGCAAATACATATCAGGGCTTTTACAGAAGAGTGAAACATTGAAAGGGATGTTCAAAGTTAAAAACAGGACACTAAACTAGGACTTTGATGCAGTACAAGAAGATGACAGAAGCCAATAGAAGTTCCAAGCAGGAACACAATGAATGAAGCAAATGAATGGAAGAAGGTGGTACCTAACTACAGCCCACTAACAATAAAAAGTAGGATATTCAATAGCTATCGCAAAGATAGACCAACAAAGACTATCTACTAGGATGGAGATAGAGAAAAACGTAAGGAGTTAAATGTTGTTTTAAAAAAACAAAATCCCAAATCGTTTGATTTTACCAATCAGGAGCCAATGCTGGGGTGAAAACGCTGCTAGCTCAAAGAGGCGGAGAAAGCACCCAGCTGACCTTCCCCACTCAGCTCCTGTAGTGAAGGAAAAAGCCAAAAACCAAAAGCCCAAAGCCAAAGATTGCTAGATCACCCAACACCCAGGAGGAAAAGGCCCAAAGCTAAAAAGACAAAGCGCCCTTTCTTCTTCCCCATGCTGTCTTAAATACTCCTCTCTCCAAGTCCCTTTTTTCTACTTAATCCCGATCAGCTGGTTACTTGCTCCACCTCTTGACCTAGGGTTAACTTTATTAAATCCTATGTACAAAAAGATTTAATTTAACCTTGGATGTGTGTGCTAGGTCTGAGCCACATCATAACCACATATTTACAATACATAGAAAATTCTTGGATTAAAGGTGTGTGTTAGGGCTGAACCATACCAAAGAAACAGGTTTTTAAAGTTCACAATCTCTGGGTTCACAATGGGATCAAATATCCTACAACAGTTAAAGGAAAACTCTCTAACTTTGATTTCTGATCAAACACAATTGAGCTAAGAATTAAAATAATGATCAAAAGAACACAACTCTCACATGAGAGAAAAAGCTAGGCTGAGTTGGGGAAACCTGCAGAGTTTCAGGTTTACCAAGCATAGAGCCAGAATATAACAAGCACGGAAGCTTTGGGGAAGAGTCAAGAAGGTGGTAAGAATGCCAAGGGCTGTGGGCAAAGGCAAAAGTGAAGGGCAAGCAAGGGGCGGACACAGCAGGCAGAGCACTAAGAGAGCACAGGGGAAAGGACCACACAGAGACAAAGAACTATGAAAGAGAAAGTGCCCCCAACAGCAATTTCTGCCAAAAGAGCACAAAGTGTCATATGGTAGCCACTAGACTTATCAATGAGGAGGTCTGGGAATTATTCCAAGAGTGGCAGAGAATATTAATGACAGAAGAACCCAGATTTCACCAGGCTGAGGGAGTAAACAACTCCAAGAACTGAATTCACAGGCCACTCTTGCCAGATGCTTACAACTAAACATAAATTCAGCTTCACATCATGACTGATTGTAAAGAATACAGATGGCTGCATTCTTAGACAGGAAAAGGAGGCAGGAAAGGTATCTCTCTGAAGTCTCAGAGATGGGAGGACGGCAGAACTTCAACCACAAGCCCAAAGCCCCTGGAGGGACAGGACACTTCCCGGCCCTCCTGTCCTGCATGGAGCCACTTGGATTCCAGGATGCACTAAGAATTTCGAATTGGTTTTAAAAATGTTCCAGAATCAGTGTTTATAAAATAAACTATATGTATAACTGACTTGGGAGTTGTTGGACTAAATAAATTACCTAAAATTTTGTTTCATTTTTACGTTATTGGAATAATTCTCTAGTGGAACTAGACAATTCACAACTAAGTAGAGGCTGAGTTTCTAACAGGAAATAAGTTCTAGGCTGTAAGAAGAACAGCAGTGAGAGAGTTCATCAGAGTCAGCCCTCACCTATCACATTATGGAGCGGTTGCCAGGACAGTGTACCAATTTCACCATTACATAAAGCAATGTCCTACCTGACCAAGCAGCTCACTCAGCTCACCCAGCCAGTTAGAAACAAACTGAAGGCTGGAACCTAATGTATGAGTTTTCCACCAGTGATTTCATCTCCAGGAAAATTAGTAAGGATAATAATAGTAATAATTAATAAGTTTCAACTTTAAAATCCAGTATTAGTTCAATTCATACAGCCTGGTCTATGTCACATTTAATACGATCACTTGCAAAAAGCACAACCCTAAACACCTCACAATTACCTCAGTTAACATAGTTCTTCTGCTCACCAATCTATAACTAATTGCTGAATGTCTTAAAGTATAGGAGCTCACAATTTATTTTCATTTTTACCCTGTGTGTTGTGAATTTATTTCAACCCAACCCAGGTCTGCCCAATTTAAAGATAATAATTATCCATACAAGCATTTACCTTTTAAAAAGGGATTCCTGGCAGCCTGCTACCTGCTGGCTGGCTTCCACAGTACTGAAGGCTGCTATGTAGGATGCTGGAAGAAAAATGTCACCAACCATCTTACCCAATGGTGCACATTGCAAACAGTAACACATTTGGGGAGGGGCCACCAGTGTTACAGCAGCACAAATGTTCCGTGGGTAACAAAGTGCTTTGTCCTGGATTTAAGGCATGCTCTGCAATAAGGAGCACATTACTGATACTGTATCTATAGCCCAGAACCTCTGGTGGAAAGGCCATGGACCCTAGGGTAAACCCACTACTATCATTCTGCTAACTGCCCACATGTGATTCTGCCCTCCTGGTTCACATCTCTGTGCACATTAGTCAGTGATGCTCCAGGCCTCTTTGGAAAGCTCCCAGCCTGCCACAGATAAGCACATGGTACAACACAGAAGCTCACGGCTGAGGAGAGCATATAGAACAATTCTATGACCTGTTTACACAAAAACAAGACATCTGTGTCACACCCCTTCCCAAGGCTTGGGGATCATCCAGAAGGAGAGTTCTGGGAGACTGTCAGTGCCAGAGGTTTGAGAAGACAAGGGCAGAGCACTGTGTTCTGGACATGATGGACCACTGCACTCCAGAGATGACTGCAGCGATGTTCAGAGGCACAACACATGCCAGGGCCGAGCCAGCCAACGAGCCAGCGGGGAGACGGGAGGGAGCTATTGACTGTTGGTGGCTTTGGAGGGCAGAGAGAATTTTCTTTAGTGCTGTGCCCTCTAGTAGGCTGGACACACTCCAGTGTGAGTAGTGGTTCTCAACCTGTGGCTCGGACTCTTTCACAGGGCTCACCTGAGATCCTAGCACAGATATTTACACTACAAGTAAATGTGTTACATTAACAACAGTAGCAGAATTCCAGTTATAAAGTGACAACCAAAATAGTCTAATGGTTGGGAGTCACCACAACATGAGGAACTATATTAAAGGGTTGTAGCATTAGGAAGGTTGAGAACTATTGGCTCTATACCCAATAATTTATTTGTAGGGGGCACAAATTAGTGCCAGAGAATTTTTTTTTAAGATGCTGGAATTTGCAAAGGGTGGAGAGGTTGGGAATGGATCTGGAAAAAGTTGGCAGAGGAGTTGGGGGGTGAATTCGATGAAAACACAATGCACAAAATTCTCAAGAAAAAAAAATACCCATCTGGAAGTGATATGAATTTGACTTTTGAATAAATAGCATGAAACAACAAAGAATAATACCAAGAAAGTAGTACTGAAGAATATAATCAAAGTCCGTAATATACATGTAGCAAAGTGTCTGAGGAAACCTACTATTTTCCCCCTGTTTTCATCTGCTACATGTGCAGGTTCAAATGATGCCCACTTTGGATTCATCCATCCATTAAACCATTGCACAAAAAAGGGGGGAAAGTAATAATTTATCTGGGAAACTTCAAGTAATTTACTTGTCTTCTATGACCATCTGCCATCGACTGTGACAATTAAGACCTAACAATGCTTATTAGTTTAATATTCGTGAAAACATAAAAATTATGAAGTTGAGAGTACAGCTACAACATATAGCAGATTGTATTTCAAATTATGGCAAGATTTCAAGTTCTGCCTAACTCAAAGACCTTACAAGTCTCACTGAAACACAATGTATGTCAACCACAAATTCAGAACATGCATGTTTTAAGCAAACTTTATATAAACTCCTTTTTAATTTAGAATATAAGCATACCATAGGTATCTTGTACCTGCTTAGAGGGTTAGCCCTAGATTTTTATATATGTTGTAGCTATTTGTCCTATCCTCTTCTTTGTATGGAATGGGCAGTTATACCTTTATAGCCGAACTTTATTTAAACTCTCTTAGCATTAGCATATAAACTCTCTTACTCTTAGCATTTAAGTATATCCTAGGTATCTTGTACCTGGACTTTACATTGATAATGGCTATTTTTTGGCTTGTCCTTTTTTATACACAGTGAACATTTATGCCTTTATAGCCAAACTTTATTTAAACTCTCTTAGCATTAGTATATAAACTCTCTTACCCTTAGCATTTAAGTATATCCCTAGGAATCTTGTACCTGGGTTTTTACATTGGTTTTGGCTATCTTTTTGATATGGGATGGACAGTTTTGTTTTTTTAACATATGAAAATATTTTTTTAATTTTTAGGACTGAACTAGGTTGGCATGTACTTTGCCATCTTCAAGCCTCTTGTGTCTTTTTTACATAGGCATGACCAGCATTTTCCCCTGTGAAAATGTCTTACCTTTAAAAGGATAAGGCGGTTTCCAGAGCAGTGTGACATTATCTCTCTCTACATAAACCTAAAAATGATGTGAATCCCACCTTTAGATCAATAAGGACATAACATCAATTATTAACAAAAAAGAATTTACATGGTAACCTTAAGGAAATTTTTGTCATTTTTGAATCTTAGAGTATCTCTGCAAATGGCTAAACAGCAGAAGTTGCATCCTGGCTTTTATTATGTAAATAAACTTGATCCAGAACTCAAAGATCTGCCTGTTTCTTTTTTTTTAACTTTGTGCTGGGAATAAAGGCATGTGCCTTCACCAACTTGTTTAAATATTTTTTCTCAAATTAACATCGATGTAACTCAAAGCCTTTAAATGAAAATCAAACAAAGAGACAAGAAAATTTTAAGTTTGGGGTCAGTTGTGCCAATTCACGCTTTAACAAGCAAATCCCATTTGATTATTTTTAGTTGATATTTCAGTGAATTGGCAGACTCTTACCAGAAAGAGCTGACAAGTATCTTGTAGCCAGAGAGCTTTGAATTTCAGCCGTTATTTACCTAACTATTAGGAAGAGTGCCCTTTTTCATGTCTGTAATTTAGTATTCCGATCCTTGGTTTTTTTCCCCATTCTCTCCTTGAACTTTTTCAGAGAAGGCACGGAGAAGAACCATCACCATTAAACATATTGCAACCAGATCCACGACTATGACAGCCAAAACGAAGCTAAAAGGGATTAAAACGCCCTCTGCCATGGCAATTTTTTTTAATTTAGGTGCAGTTTTATGCCAAACTGTCTAGAGGTTTGTCTGCTTCCAGAGTTCCTTTCTTTCCTGCCATGGCTGTGGAGCTGAGCCAGTTGAGCCAGCCACAGTATAAAGGAGCCATGCTTGCTTACCTCTCAGTTAAACTGCAGCAGCAGCCAGTTTTGTTATGGATGTCTCAGGGCTGACCAAAGGAGGCTGTCTTTTGCTCCTGGGCTGGTTTAAGAGATGTTAGCTATAGGCTTGCTGTATATTGCCTTTACTATGTTTAGGTATGTGCCTTGTATCCCTAGTCTCTCCAGGACTTTAAACATGAATGGGTGTTGGATTTTGTCAAATGCTTTTTCGGCATCTAGGGAGATGATCATGTGGATTTCTCCTTCACTTTGTTTATATGGTGGATCACATTGATGGATTTACGTATATTGAACCACCCTTGCATGCCTGGGATGAAGCCTACTTGGTCATGGTGGATGATATCTTTTATGTGCTCTTGGATTCGGTTTGCAAGTATTTTATTGAGTATTTTTACATCAATGTTCATAAGAGAGATAGGTCTGAAGTTCTCTTTTTTTTGTTGGATCTTTGTGTGGTTTAGGTATCAAGGTGACTGTGGCTTCATAGAAAGAGTTCGGTAATTTTCCTTCTATTTCTATTTTGTGGAAATAGAGAATTGGTGTTAGGACTTCTTTGAAGGTCTGGTAGAATTCTGCACTAAAACCATCTGGCCCAGGGCTTTTTTTCGTAGGGAGGCTGTTGATGGAATGCAAAC
>JAQQSO010007734.1:0-10425 GCA_028658305.1 Pachyuromys duprasi | reverse complement strand
CCACCCCATAGGGGGAGGTGATCAAAGAGCCAGCCACTGAGTTCATATCAGAGACAGTCCCTGTTCCCCTTACTAGGGAACTCCCTTGGAGACTGAGCTGCCATGGGTTACATCTGAGCAGGGATTCTAGGTTATATCCATGCGTGGTCCTTGGTTGGAGTATCAGTCTCAAGAAAGACTCCCATGCCCAGATTTTTTTTGTTCTGTTGCTCTCCTTGTAGAGCTCCTGTCCCCTCCAGGACTATTTCTTTTCGCCACCAACTTCTTCTGACTCATAACTGTCCTTCTTTATCATCTTAGGTTGTTGCTGAGCCTTTTGAAGAAAAAAAAAAGCTACTTAAAGCTAAATATTTTGCAGTCTCTTATTATCAGAACCAAAATTAGTTGTGTGTTTTTGTGTTAGTGATCATCTACCCCAAATAGAACTGTGATCAGCATTGAGTGGTGCCTTAATGTATTGAAATAACCATAGGTCATTAAGGAGTTGGTTTAATACTATGTCCATTTAGCAGAAATTAGTGGTAGGTTCCCTCCTAAGGTGAATAATATGTCTTGGCATAGGTCCTTGGCCCATTAATGGTTCCTGATATGGGTTTCATTTTGTGGAGTTAAGTTCAAGCAGAAAGTGGTTGGTTATCCTGATCATGTTCATGTCACTGTTGCCCCAGCAGGCATGTCTTGGCAGCCCATCATTACAGCTCATAGGATTCACCGCTGCAGAAGACAGATGGGAGTATGAAGAGCACATTCCACCCTTGTGATAGCTAGTCAGTAGGTATGAAGCTTTCAGATCAGTTGACCCACCCATGGCTAATGAGGTCATATTTCTTACAGAAGATCATCCAAGTGCTACTTTTCTAAAGCAATATATTTCCTAGCTACATTTGAAGCACTTATTTTTTTTCTTATTTTAAATTCCTTTTATTTTATATCAATCATAGGTTATGTACTTTGTATCCCAGCCGTAGCACCCTCCCGCATTCTCTCCCTATCTTCCCCATCCCTCCCTCATCTCCTCCCTGCGTCTTTCCAAGTCCACTGATAGGGAAGCATTTATTTTTATTTCTATAGATAAGCAGAGTTCTCATCCCTTATCCAGGAAGTTTCTTTTTACAGCATGAGAGACTGTTACAGAAAGCCACCCTTTCCAATACATCTCCTGCCTTAAGGTTCAGAGGACGTCATGGAGAGATGATGAGGATGAGGACAAGGAGGATGAGGAGGACAAGGAAGCAGTGGAGGGGAGGAAGAAAGATCATAAGAACAAGGAAGACTGTTGTAAACTGTTTCTTCTAGATATTACAGGAAAGCTACATCATAAATTCTCAGCAAAATGATTCCTTCAGTAAAATCAATGACAACACCAGTTGACATGCCAATGTAGTAGAGGAAATTACACAAAGTTCTACCACTTTATCAAGATACATAGGCAATTAGAGGGTGCTGAGAGAAAAAGATGAATCCCATAAACGGCGATTCAATCCCAAGTGACCATTTATAAAAAATATACATGCAAAGAGCATTAAGCACAATAGGTAGCATGACTATGTCTATACATATAAACATGCACACAAATTTACATACATATGTGACAATAATAATAATAATAAACAAGCTGCTATGACTTTGTTTATCTATCCAACTATTTCTCATTTGTTTATTTATTATCATTTATTACAATTTATTCACTTTGTATCCCTGCTATAGCCCCACCTTGTATCCTACCAGTCCTACCTACCCACCCTTCCCCCCTCCCCATGCCCCTCTCCTAGTTCACTGATAGGAGATTACCACCTCCCCTTTTACCTGACTCTAGCCAATCAGGTCTCATCATGGCTGGCTGCATCATCTTCCTTTGTGGCCTGGCAAGGCTGCAAGAGCCAGCCACTGAGTTCACATCAGAGATAGCCCTTGATCCCCTTACTAGAGAGCCCACTTGGAAACTGAGTGGCTTATGAGCTTCATCTGAGCAGGGGTCTAGGTCCTCTCCATGCATGGTCTATAGTTGGAATATCGTTTTCTGCAGGCTCCCCTGGGCCCAAGTTTTTTTGGCTCTGTTGGTCTTCTTGTGGAGCTCTTATCCTCTCCAGGTCTTTCTATCTCCACCTTCTTCCATAAGATTCACCCACTCTGCCCAAATTATAGCTATGAGTCTGAGATTCTCCTTAAATACCCTGATGGGTAGAGTCTTTCAGAGGTCCCCTGTGGAAAGCTCCTTCCCTATCCTCTCCTACTTCCGATGTCTATCCTCTTTTGCTCTTCTGAGTGAGGTTTCAGCCTCTTTCCTAGAGTCCTCCTTGTTGTTTAGCTTCTTTAGAACTGTAGATTTCAGTGTGTTTATCCTATATTATATGGCTAATATCCACTTATAAGTGAGTATACACCTTTTATGTCCTTCTGCTTCTGGGTTCTTTATTCAGGATGTTCTTTCCTAGTTCCATCCATTTGCCTAAAAATTTCATGATTTCCTTGTTTTTAATTGCTGAGTAGTATACCATTGTGTAAATGTACCAGAATTTCTGTACCCATTCCTCAGTTGAGGGACCCTAGGTTGTTTCTAGATTCTGGCTATTATGAACAAAGTTGCTATGAACATAGTTAAGCAAATGTCCTTGTGGTATGGTTGAGCATTTTTCCAATATATGCCCAGGAGTGGTATAGCTGAATCTTAAGATAGCAGTATTCTTAATTGTCTGAGAAAGTGCCAGATTGATTAACAAAGTTGTTGTACAAGGTAACATTCCCACCAGCAATGGAGGAGGGTTCCCCTTTCTCCACAACCTCTCCAGCATGTGATCTTCTGGAGGTATCTCCAACCTTTCTCTCAAGCTGTACTATAGAGCAACAATAATAAAAATGACATGGTACCGGCATAGAAACAGAATGGTAGATGAAGGGAATCGAATTGAAGACCAGAAAATAAGACCACACACCTACGAATACTTGCTTTTTAACAAAAAAAGCTAAAACAATACAATGGAAAAAAGATAGCATCTTCAACAAATGGTGCTGGTCCAACTGGATATCTAAATGCAGAAAAATGCAAATAGACTCATATTTATCACCCTGCACCAGAGTAAAGTCCAAGTGTATCAAAGGCCTCAACATAAAAACAGACACACTAAATCAGTTAGAAGAAAAAGTGGGGAAGAGCCTTGACTTCATTGGCACAGGAGACAACTTCCTGAACAGAACACCAAAAGCACAAGCTCTAAGATTAACAATCAATAAATGGGACCTCACGAAACTGAAAAGCTTCTATAAAGCAAAAGTCACTGTCAACAGAACAAAACAACACCCTACTGGTGTTGGGAAAAGATCTTTACTAACCCACATCTGACAGAGGGCTAATATCAAAATATATAAAGAACTTAAGAAGCTAAACAGCAACAAACCAAGTAATTCAATTAAAAATTGGCTCTGACTTCGAAAGAACATGGTGGGCATGGGAAGTGTTGGAGGGAGTAGAAGGGAATGATGTAATTATACTTTAATAAAATAATTCATATTTTATAGGCAAAAGTTCTGTTGATGAATATAACATGGGATGTTTTTATTTTCATTGCCACAGAGAAGAACCTGAAAGATCGTGTAATGAGGAGAAATTTTCACACTTCTATACTCAATATTCTAAATTTAGTTTTCCTTCTTATTGTTTTATTCCTTTAATTCAGAATAATATATCAGTCAGCTATGAGCTAGGGTTCTACTGAGAACAATGCTGAGACACCTACTAAAAAGTTAACAGTTCTTGAAGGATCTGCTTTTTCCTTAAACCCTCTAAGGCATAGAGCTACTTCTTAGTACGTGAAAGGTAAGGCTGAGGTAGTGGAGAAAGAATGCACATTATCATGTTCAATATGTCAAGATCCCCAGGGAAAAAGCCAAAATATTTGCAAATAACTAGTGCCAATACAGATTCTTTTAAAATGTTTATTTATGATTCAAGTTCACACTGTTCAGAGCATGGTCAATGGACAGGTAGTCGTCAATGGACAGCATCAAAACCTATCAAGTTTATGAAATTTAGAATCCAGCCAGACTGATGAATCAAAATCCAGATTTTCACCAAGTCATCAGGGAATTTATATGAACATTAAGGTTTAAGAACCACCATCTAAAGAGATATTATGCTCATTCATAAAGAAAAAATGTGAAATGCATCCAGATACATGAATTCATCATTTATACGAATGTGCCAGGAAGGTCACAAAGGATCATAGCAAAAGAATTTTCAATTCATGTGGTTATGGGGGAGGACAAAGGCTGAGAATTGGGGATCTGTTCTTTTGTTAGGTGTTGACCCTCATCTCAATTATTAAAAGGACTCTACATAGACAGAACAGTGAGCCTAATAGCTTTTATATTAACCAGGACAATGAGTAAAGCTGCTGGTAGTGGGTTATCATTGCACTTGCCACTCTTCCAGGTTACATGTCTATGTTTTGAGGAGGGGTGCATTTCTAACAATGCACATGTCAGACTCAGCACTGTTTTCAGTGGCTCCCAAAGAAGTTTCAAGGAATTAATTTTTAGGCACAATGAATAAAAAGTTATAGAAACAAAAAGTTAAACTATATTTTTCCAGACAAATAATTAAAACACAATACATTCTTAACTATAAAAAAGCTAAAACATGTATCTTTTTGAGAGAAAAAAAGTTATGTTCTGCAGTTTGGTTGACTCTGAGACAGAAATTTCTGAGTGGCTTCTGATTTCCTTGCTGAAGATGCAGTCAATTATACCTACTACAACTTGTTTGAGCAAACTCAGTGAAATTATTGAAAATTATAAACCACTCCATCTTGCATAGAAATAGGTTTAATTTTTATATAAATTCAAATGCTGCTTGTGTAAAATCCAAATTGTTTAATAGAAAATCAAGCAGGATAATTTCCATTTATTTTTGTGGAAACTAAGAGAGGTTCAAGCTCTCGCAGGTACATACCATCCCAATACTTTTCTACAAGAAAGTGTCGTAAAGAAGAATCACACAGAAGACTCATTTTCCTTTTTTAATTTGACAGAGGGGCAGTGTGAATGAAAAGAAGAAGGTGGCACATTGAAGACCTAAAAGTACAACAGAGTGGAAAATACAGTGGATCAGGTTCCTGAGTATTGACTTTTAATCCTGAGTCAGCCACAGACTTATTGTTGTAATCTTGGGAAAGTCTCTTTCTATTAGTTAGCTAGTATTGTATAATAAAGAACTAAAAACTCCCAATGTCTTAAAACGAGGTGTGTTTATTTCTTACTTAAAAAACCTGTGTATACAGGTAGATTGAAACTCAGCATTTCCAGGAAGATGTTGTCTGGGCTTGGATCAGTGGAAAAGCATGATTATCAGTTTTCAACATACACATCTCATTTTCTTTGAGTAAACATTGTCTAAGGCATATCCTACTCAAGGCAAATGACACATGCACAGAGGAATAAGCTCATCCATACATGCTCATTCAAGTCCTGGTGTCATTCTCTTTAAGTAATCACTGACCAAAGCAAATATATTTCTCCCCTATATTCAAGGGGAGAAAGGAAGTAAATTTTGTCATCATGAAGCCAGAAGTGTGGATGAATAGTAATTTAATCCATGGTTTCCGTAAAATGTAAGATAGGTACTTTTTGAACTATCCAAGTTATTTTTTAGTTAAATATATCATTTTTTATATGTATGCATGAAAACCGAGTGTCTGATGCCCAAGGAGTCCAGGAGAGGGCTTCAGATCCTTCGGCGCTAATGATACAGATGATTATAAACCAGCATGTGGGTGCTGGGAAATAAACCAGCTTCTCTGGAAGAACAGCCTGTACTCTTAATGGTTGAGCCCTCTCTCCAGCCCCTCTTCAGGACACTTGTAGCTATGGACATCATTCTATAATTATAGAAGAAATCCATGAGTTTCTACAAACCTATGTATAAACTATATAAACACTGTCCTGAAGACTAGATTCTGTCATTTCTCATTTCAAGAATTGTAAATCAATTTTAGTTATTTGAAAAATGGTTTAATTTTAAAAAGTCTCTCTTTCTTGCTCTCTCTTACATATACAAATAAACACACACACACACACAGACACACTCCAAAATTCTGAGTTCCTGAAGGTTTGGCGTTGTTTGTAGTGTTTCCTTAACCATGTTATAAGTGACAGAGCTTTTGAGATTGTAACTTTGCCTACCTTTCACAGACACGCTACTATAATGCACAGGGCACAGGCCTGTATTTTCATGAATCCCGTGAGCAGTATTTATTTATATCATATAATTTCAGTTTGATTTCTGGTTCTTGTCTCTTCAGAAGTTTACTTGTACCACATCTGTCAAATTAGACAGATTGCATAATGTGTCTGTAGTCTACATTATCATATGCACACAGGAGAGGACTGCAGAGGGTTTAGAGCTTCCCTGCCTGTAACTGAGAGAAGGTTGTGTCTGAATGTGTGCTCAACTCTCAGACAGCTCAGGATAAGGAAGCAGACTGTTTTGACTGACAGCTAGATAACTCTTCCATGGGACAGAGTGAAGCCATGGGACAGAGTTAGAACCCTGTAGTGATATAGTTCTTGGGAATGCTGTGTTTAATATGGTTCTCAAAGGCATCAAAGAAAGAGAAGGAGAAGTTAAAGAAAAGGAATTGTTTAAGTCAAATGTCAGAAAGGTTTTCCTAATAATACAGAGGCTTTAAACTAACAATTTTCCCAAGAGAAGTAGAAAAGACATTATCTAAAAGGGTGCTAAAGGAAGTTTTGCAATAACCCACTGCAAACAAAATTCTCACTTAAATAAGGGCTACATACTCAAGGGTAGATGCTGCATCTTTTCTTCTGCTGTTTACCTTGATTTATATCTGTTTAGTAACAAAGGATCAAATGTTAGGATGGTCTTTGGAGGGAGACAAAATCATGCTTCACTCTCATACCTTCTTCAAGCCCTTTGGGTCTATGTAGATGGTGAGGTGTCTCAAATATGATCATCAGCTTGTAGCAGCCACCTTTGTTAAATGTGCCACGTGTGGACATACAACCACTACTTTGTATGTGGTCTGACTGTGGATGTTTAGGCTGTCACCTCATATGCTCTACAGAATTCAGGAGGAAAAATTGCTTTCTGCTCTATCTGCTACACAACTATTTTACCCCTGCAAGTATTTTGGGATAACAGTGCTTATTATTCAATTATTTAAGACAGAGTGTTTGCTGACAACTCAATATTCTATCTTTTCTTTTTTTTGAATCAGAAAGTGCAAACTGTGCAAAGGAAAATAACTGGCTTGTCATTGAGTAGGAACAGAAAACAAGGAAACAAAAAAAGTAAGCACAAATGGTCCTATCTTTACCCACTGAATCATCCCAGGTGTTAAAAGTGACCAAAGAAAACACTAGGAGAAAGACTTTGAAGTGCTGCATCTATTAGAAATAAAAAATAAGATGAGGCTTACAACAGGTTTACTATGAAAAGGGGTTTATTAGGGGAGAAGAGGGAACAGGCATGGGCCAAGATGGGGAAGGGAGAGGGAGAGGAGGAAAGGGGAAGAGGGGTAGGGGCACCCCATAGAGAGGGTGAGAGGGTGAGAGGAATAAGAGGGTGGAGGAGTAAGAGAGAGAGGAATAAGAGAGTGAACACATGTCTGGTGGTCCTTTTATAGGTCAGGTAATTATGAACCACGCCCCCAGGTGTGGCCACCTGGCGGGGCGATACATGATGTCATTGTTGCTAGGTAACCAGAAGCAAGGTTGTTGCAGAATACTAACAGCATCCAATATACATTTTATCAGAGAATAGCCATAATAACAGTGAGAGGGACCTTTGAATCAGCTCATTGTCATGAAGAGCAAATTTTATTAGTGGCGTATATGGGTATGAGCTGATTATGTTTGTAATAATCTGTTATTCAAAGCTGCACCACACTCATTCATTGAATCAGCATTCACTATGCATCTTTGTGATTCTAAAGATGGAGAGACAGACACCATGTTTTCTGTTGGCAGCCCTCACCCTCCAAATTCAGTCACCTCTCTTTAACATTTTGTATCTTCCCAGGTTCTCCCCTTTGGAAATCACCTGATAATAGTGCTATAATTAAGCAAATGCCAACTTGAAGATTGGGGAGGGTGGGATGAAAACAATCATGTGAAGAGTAGTGAGGGGAGATACAGGCAAGGAATGGAAAAATGGCCGCAGAGGAGACAGACATCTCAGATAGTTCCTTCGTTGAAAGATGCTCAAATTTGAAGAATTTGTTGCAGCCACCAGCCACCAAATAGCATAAGTAAAACGGGAAGCCTCCAGGAAAGAACATGTCAAAAAAGTCTGGCTTCAGTACACCAGATTCAACTCTGAGGTGTCAGAGGAGGGGCCTCAGCGTAAGCAGTGTCTCATGAGCATGTTAAGCCTCTGACTGACTCGTCCAGCTCTTTTCCAGTAATTTGATCACATCCCTTAGAATGTTAAATGCTAAATACCCTTCTTTTAATGCTTGAAATCTTTATTTTTAAATTTTTTATACTTCTAATTTTTTATATTAATTACAGGTTATTTATTCAATCAGCTGTAACTCTCCCAGCTAAATCACAGAAGAGGTCCCAGCTTCACCAGGCACTTGATCACCAGCCCAGAGCCACAGGCCTGTGTGCTCTAATCACTTCCAAGACTGAACTATGGGCCCCACAACAGGTGAGACTGGAATTTCCAGTAGAGAGAAACCCCTCTCCCGACCCCGCAGGAAATGATCAGGACCGACCTCAGGTTACCCAGACAATCCCTGGAAAAAGACCCAGGTCAGGCAGACACCCAGTAACCAACCCAAAGCTGGGGATGCAGGAGCCAGCAGAGTCTTGCCTGTGAACCTGAAAAACTGCCCGGAATAGAACTGTGGGCCCCAGGGCTCCAGGGACTGAGCCGCTCTGTCAGGTGACCCACAGAGAGGGGAACAGCAGGTTTCATCTCAGAACACTCAGCTGACAAACTGCTCCCAACCCCAGAAAAGTTCTTGGGAAAAGCAAGTTTCTACAGAAGTCCAGACACCCAATAGCCAGCAAGGCAGAGGCATTCACTTGCCTGTGCCTATGATTTCTACTCACCATCCCAGAAAGAATTGCAGTCCCCAAAACACAGTCTGGGTGTCCCTGCTGGGAGGATACCTTACAGTGGAGGGATCATCAGGTCATCACTCAGGACACTCAGCTCCAGAAGACTTTCTGGGTTCACACAGGATCTAGGCTCTACCCTTCTACTGCAGGCATGAGTGCCCTGCTCACCTGCCATTGATTACTGCAAGGGCACAGGGGCACACAGGTGCAACCTCAGACCTACAAAAGCCTGAGAACCATCACAGCAGCCCTCAGATACTGGTCCAAGTTGTGACTGGTTATCACTAGCCAAACTGACAAAACTGCGGGACTCCCTGGTTCTTCAAGAGGGCTGTACCCCGCCCCAAAAAATACACCTAAAGAACAGCAACTGCAGCTCACTAAACCCAGCAGCAGGGCAGCCATTTTCAGGACTTCTCCTGATGAGAGGAGTGCCTTCCTGAACATCACAGTTACCACATAGTCCACATGCCTGAGTTGAACTGTGACAATTACTGAGAAGCATCAATATTCAGTTGAGTATACCCAAATAGCTGAGGAGATATACTTCAGAACCCTGCCAAGGGGATTCTCCCCACCCCAGACACAGCAGGCATCAGAAATTAACAGACAACACCTGAGAGAGCCAGATGGGTAGAGGCCAGCATAAAAATACAGCCAACAAAAGGCAAAGCAATATGGCATTCCACAAAACCCAGTTCCCCAGGGACAAGTAGCTCTGGACACCCTAACATAAGTGAAATTCAAGATGATGACCTTATATCTATGCTTATGAGGAGGTTAATGGAGGAAGCAATTAAAATGTGTAAAGAGTTAGAGGGTGATATAGTAAAACAGATTATGGTCATCCATAAAGAAATACATGAAGATGGAGCCAGTTTGTGACTCTCAGAGAGGAAATGATTAAGTCACTGAAAGAAATAAAAGAAATAACAGAATGTTCAAAAAACAGCTAAAGGAATTTAAGGAAAAACAGTAAAATAACAATCACACAGGTGAAAGAAATCGACAAAACGGTTCATGATCTGAAGATAGAATTGGAAAAATTAAAGAAAACACAAACAGAGGAAATCATGGAGAGGGAGAAACTAGGAAAGAAAACAGGAACTGCAGAGGTAAGCATAATCAACAGACTACAACAGATGGAAGAAAGACTATCAGGTGTGGAAGATACAATGGAAGAAATTGATGTATCTGTCAAAGAAAACAATAAATCTAACAAATTCCTGACACAAACCAGCCATGAAATCCAAGACAACATAAAAAGACAAAACCTAAGAATAATAAGAATAGAAGAAAAAGAAGATTCCCTCCTCCAAGGCCCAGAAATATTTTCAA
>JAQQSO010007733.1:0-10426 GCA_028658305.1 Pachyuromys duprasi | reverse complement strand
ATGAGGGAGGGGGCTACACCTGGGATTCAAAGTACCTAACCTGTGATTGATATAAAAATAAATAAATTTTAAAAAATGAAAAAAAAAGAATATGGCTGTAGTGTAAATTTTGAATATGAGGTTTTAAGCCAGAAAAACATAATGAAAAGCTGAAAATATGAAGGAAGGGTAAGAGCTAAATAAATCACATCTGGGCAGAACACCCATCATGTTGCTTTCAGTGTCTGCTTCCTTTCAGCTTGCTTTATCTATAGTTAATGTTTCAGTTCCTGTCTATGCAATGTGGGCTTGTTCAGGTGATTTAAGTGTTTTTTTTATTTTTTTAAAAATATACCTTTCATTTTTATTCTATGTCATCATTTTTCTTTATGTTTTGGGATCTTAGTATTTTGTTCAGTTGTTTTTAATCTATCCATGTTGAATCACAATTTATTTGTAGAATTTAGAAATTCTTCATAATTAGCATTCAATAACCTTTAAGACATTTCAGAAGCCTGATCCTTTGAGTATTTATGAAGCCACTGAGTCACAGGATTCTAATCACTGAAGACACTCTAAAAATAACTGACTCTTTTATAAATGCATGGGACCATTGTAAGTTTGAACGCTGACAATTTCTCTTCCTATAGAGGTAGGCTAAAGCTGAGGCACAGACCTGTAGTAGAATTCCACTTCCCCCAGGCTGAAATAATGCAGAAGGTGGTGGTTCCTCAGATCCTCCCTCAGGAAGACAGTGGAAGAGCCCTGGCTGCGGGTCCCCGACTTCCTGTGAACAATACTACAGTGTCTCGCCAGGAATTCTCTGGATGGATCAGTAGTTTAGTCAAAGGAGGTGTCAGTTCTATGAAACAAGGGTTCTATGTCACAGGACTTTAGAGGGAGTTGGAGAAAGCTGAGCAATTGACAAGAGGTTTTTTAAAATAAAGCCTCATACAAGAAGAAAGAGGAATAAAGAAGAGGTAGGAGGGAAGAAGACAAAAGGGAAAAAATGAAAAATGAAGAGGATGGGATCATCTACTTTAACAGTTAAAAACTTTTGTTCTTTTTTAAAATCCTCTAAGACTTGTCTTTTGGGTTCTGAGTTACACCACTCAGTTTGATTTTTTTTTCCTAGCTCCATTCATTTTCTTGCAAATTTCGTAATGCTGTTTTCTTGACACCTGAATAATATTCCATTGTGTAAACGTGCCCCGTTTTCATTATCCACTCTTCAGTTTATGAACATCTAGGCTGTTTCTAATTTCTGGCTATTACGAATAGAGCAACAGTGAGCAAATTCTCTGTGAGAGGATGTAGAGCCCGAAACCCCCAAAGACAAATATTAAGTTTTCTCTTTCATATGGATGTCCACTTCCAGCTTCTCGTTTGTTTGCTGTAATCCAAATAACCACAGAGATTAGATACTTAGAAAGGAATCAGCGGGAGTAGAAGAGCACCCCAAAAGAAGAGATAGAATTGAGTGTTATGTAGAAATGGAGGGAAAACTAGGATAGGAGGGTTGAATAGCATGAGGGCAGGGTAAAGGGGGGAATGTGGAGAGGGATCGCCAACTCCTATGGTCCTGTGAAAAGCCATGTGGAAACCTTCTACTGCAGGAGCTTCCTAAACTCTATCCACATGCAAAAGGAATATAAACAGAATGACAAAAAAAAAATAGGGAAGGCAATGCCCCAGCTAGACAGCATAGGCAGCCCAGTGAAGCCTCCAGTGCAGGGAAAGAGCTACATCTTGTTTAGCCCTAGCACCCACATGGCATCTCACAGCCATCAGCAATTCCAGCTGTCGGGGATCTGACACCCTCTTCTGGCTTCTGTACACATCAGGTCTATACAAATCAGGTAGATGTGCAGTACACGTACGTGTTTGTAGGCATACACTTAACAGAAAAGGTAAATTGTAAGTGAAAACTGTAGCTTAAATAAGAACACATGTGTTTAAGGTTTGGCTGCTACTTTGTTTCTGTTGGGAGGGGATCCTCAGGGTATTAATAGAGTGTCCCCATTTGATACCTCAGATCAGATGCAGATGACAGAATATTCGCTTTCTTCCACCACGATATACGACCTTGCCACCACTCCAATGGAAGGTGGCCAATTAATGGTGATCTGAAAACTGTAATTGTGAGCCAAAATTAAGGTGTGGTCTCTACTTGCTCTCAATAGTTGGATCAGCAGGGGGATAGCCCTTAGCCTCGTCTTTATTTAAACCTTGTGACCAGTTTCTAAACCATTCTTTCACTTTTCCTGAGTGAATAAAATGTGTTATTCTCAGTGTACTGTCTTGATTGGTCTGTTTACATGTGAAAACTGATGAGTTCATAGCCATTTGTAGCCACACTTGTTTCTCTCTTCAGTGGATTCATTTGTGTCCTGTTAAGCACTTCTAACCAGGCTAGCCTCAGTGGTTAAGAGCACTGTTGTGCTTGCAGAGGACCCAGCATCTACACGATGGTTCAAAGCCAACAGTAACTTCAGTCCTAGGGGATCCTACAGTGTCTTCTGACCTCCATAGTCACCAGGCACGCACACAGTACACATACATACATGCAGGCAAAACACATATAAATAAAATGAATACTTCTTAAAATTTTTTCAACAAAAATAAATTTTAACCTGTGCAGAATTGTAATTCTTTAGGAATATTTTGTCATGGGAAATGAAATAAACACTAGGTTATTTATATGTGGAGAGCTGTTGGGAAGGATCCTGTGGAACAAATGGAACTCTAGGAGGAACAGAGCCTGTTAGGGTCTGTGGAGTGTTTTGTGAGAACTCTGCAAATGTGTTATAACTTCTAAA
The DNA here is from genome assembly GCA_028658305.1 of Pachyuromys duprasi. Lineage (NCBI taxonomy): Eukaryota > Metazoa > Chordata > Mammalia > Rodentia > Muridae > Pachyuromys > Pachyuromys duprasi. Next base: position 7,628 of record JAQQSO010007733.1, on the reverse strand, counting down.
AGCCTGGCTTTGGCCAGAAAACAAATGAAAGTCTAGAGTCTTTGATATAAATTTAAACTTTTCTTTACAGACTCAAATTAGTAATAAAAACAGAATGCCCTCCTGACCTTGGCTTGGAGGGAATGTTTTGTTTTATCTGTATTTACTTAACCCAGTATCATAAAAACTTGATTTATTTCTTGTCTCTATGCCCACTAAATGCCTTGATTATAACTACCATTCATGCAATCAACATGACCGAATACCTCAGATACTGAGTCGCCTTTTCAATCCATCATTCCATTTGCTCTTTTTGTTCTCAGGGAAGTGTCCTTTCTGGTCACCTGAGGACTGTTCGCATGCATGCCATCAGAAAAGAGGCAGGGCTAGGTTTAACCTACAGGAGGTCCCTGTGGCTAAGAGCTGAAGAAGAAAAGTGAGGACTGTGGGGTGGGGAAGGATGCAAAGAACCATGAAGGGTCACATGTAGGGAAAGCTATTTTATGATGCCAACAGAGTCCTTCCCAAGGGCTTATGTGTCTGCCCCATGCGGAATTACACTGCCATTCCTCACACGTACTGTGCACTTCACCACCAGTGTAGGCTGTCACTCCTCTGCCGTGCCTTATCTAAGATGGCTTTCTTCTGACAGACATCTGACCACTGCAGCTCCGTTCACATGCTGTTGGGCTGTCAGTAACAGTAAAGAAAAAACTCATGTGTAGAAAAATCTGGACAGCATATTTAAACACTCCATCTTGATCAGAAATGTTGGATATTTATAGAGATTTCTTAAAACCCGTCTTTCTCATTTAAAAGGAGAAAGCAGTATCTGTCTGACATCTTAAGCATGTTACTGGGGTGAAATGTTTGTGAAATGGCTTGTATATGACAATTGATTAGTCTATGTGATAATATGCTTAGTGGTTTTTATATTAAACTCAGCCATGATGATGTTTCTTAGCTTGATTATAATATTTGATGTTATTTTTCTATTAACTGAACCTGTTGAATATATATTTGCTTTCATCAGAGCAAAAACCATACATGTTTATGACAGAAAGGGTTAAAAAAGTAAAATAAGAATTATGCATAATGATAAATAACTAAAACAAGAATTGCGATAGTAACATGTTAATTTTATTTTCTATATCTGTAAGTTTTCTTAAATATTTGATCATATTTTGTAGGTAGTATATCCTATGTGTGTTGGGTATTTTTTGTCAACTTGACAGGAACCTAGACATACCTGGGAATATCAAATGAAGAATGGCCTCCATCAGATTGGTCTGTGGGAATGTCTGTGGGGCAGTTTCTAAATTGATAATTGATTTAAGAGGACCCTGCTGTGAGCACCATCTCTGGGCAGGGATCCTTGGGCTTAGTAAGAAGGAGAGATGAGGGGCTGGAGAGATGGCTCAGAGGTTAAAACCACTGTCTGCTGTCCCAGAGTTCCCGAGTTCAATTCCAAGCAACCACATGGTGACTCATAACCATTTATAGTAAGATCTGGTGCCCATCTCTGATGCGCTGGCTCACATGCAGGCAGAACATTGTTTACATAATAAATAAATCTTTAAAAAAGAAGAAGAAAGACAGATGAACAAAAAATAACATTTCTCAATGGTTTCTGAGTTACCGGTTTCCTGCCTTGGCTTCCCTACATACCGGACTGTAACCTGTGAGCTAAAGAAATCATTTCCTCCTCAAATCGCTTTTGTGGTCAGTGTATTATCACAACAACAGAGAATAAAGCTAGGACCCTGTGTGCATCCTTATTAATTCCCTGTCTCCACTTCAAGTACAGGCTCCCTATTTTGACTTCCGTTAAGTCTAAGCACCCAGCACTGTGCCTTGAGTGAAATAGGTGTCCATTTTATATGGTCTTTCGTAGAATGACTCAAACCGCTTGATTACAGCGCTGTAAGGTCAAGTAAATCACAGCTTATGTCTTTAAATTCTAATATTGCTTTACTTACGGTTTATTTGAAATTGGTTTGAACACGAAGTTAGGAAAAATAGTAAAGGCTGTCGTTATCTTTTTACTAAAACTACATGCTAAAGGATAGACACGGCTCTGGGTTTTCCCCGATCATTCCGTGTAACGGGGACCTAATTTCCATTCTTCTTTCCTCCTAGTTTGTTGCCCAGCCCAACTGCCAGCAGCTGCTCGCATCCCGTTGGTACGATGAGTTCCCAGGCTGGAGGAGAAGACACTGGGCAGTGAAGATGGTGACGTGTTTCATAATAGGACTGCTTTTCCCCGTCTTCTCCGTGTGCTACCTGATAGCTCCTAAAAGCCCACTTGGACTGTTCATCAGAAAGCCATTTATCAAGTTTATCTGCCACACAGCCTCCTATTTGACCTTTTTGTTCCTGCTGCTGCTTGCCTCTCAGCACATCGACAGGTCAGACTTGAACAGGCAAGGTCCACCACCAACCATCGTGGAATGGATGATATTACCGTGGGTCCTGGGTAAATGTGTTACTATAGAAAATATAATAACGAACGTGTTTTCTGCCATGCAATTTTGTTGCTTAGAAAGAATATTCACTCATGTTTGGGGCAGAGGGAGAGATTCATGCATAGATTTTGCCCATGCTAGCTCTAAGACCTTATCCTCTAAACCAAACATGTTTTGACAACTGTGGCATGCTTGCTTCCAAAGGCACCCTGGGAAAGGTAATCTTAGGTTACAGGATTACAGGTTTTGATGACTTCATGTCCTACAAATGACTCAGGGTTTGTGTCTTGCTTGTCTTTTGAATCTTATTGCTGTGTCTCATTGGCCACACACAATCCCTTTATTTTTCTCCTGTGCTGGCATCTGACCCCAGGGCTTTACAGCGGTGAGCTGGCTGAGATATACACACAGACCCTGAATTTCTTATATGCCTTCCACTAGATAAGCATGTGTCTCTCACTAAAGAACTATTAATTAGATATATATAGATATATGTTTTGTATATAAACTTTATATTAAAACTTTATCTACTTGCTGTTCTTAGAAAATTTTATAGAGAAATAGGAAATTAAGCAGTAGGAAAATTTTCAACCTCCATGTTACCAGAGATAAATAATTATTTCAGAACTGTCACAATCAGAGCAGAAAACTTTGTTTATTAAAAGCTATGTTTTCCCTCCTTTCTGTGACTGTAGCTATGCTTAGAATTTGCATTTTAATTATCCTTCTCCATATCCTGCTGTGGTTTGCTGAGAAATCACACTTTTTTTCGGTTTCACTTGAAATCCCCTTGATCTCAGACCCAGCTCATTAGAAAAGGACACATTTTATGATCCACTATCTCAGGAGATGAAGCACTGCTTGGGTTACATTCCAAATTGTGAGGAGACTGCAGGAAGAAAGAAGGCATGCTTTCACTCCTAAGGCTTCTAACCAGCCAAAGTGGTAGCTAAGAAACGTATAGGGACATGAGTTGGTTAGTGTTTTACATATTACTACTTTTATATAAATACCATCTCAGCCTTAGAGTTAGTCCTAGCTAACCTGATGTCTATACAGTGTGTGCTTCTTAAGGTAAAAGGAAAGTTTAGATATCTAAGTGCTCCAAAGACTGTTACAACACTGAAGTTGATAGTAAGGTGAAATGATCACCGTCCACCAAATTCTCTCATACATCTCACATCTCTGGAATAACTCTAACCAAAGTACTTAAGAGCTTATATCTTATGCATTCATAACTCACAGTGGGTATGTGCAAATCCTGACATGCTAAATGGAATGCATAGCTTTTTAAGGAAAACATTACAGATGCAGCGTGTTGTAAGCAAATGTGGTATTTCTAGTCTTTGTACAATCAATGAGAAAACATTGCATATCTTCAAAGACTCAGAGCGTATGATTATTACAAAACAAGCCAAAGGCACTTGGCCTGACAGAGCTTAAATTTCATTGGAGGGAATGGGCAATGAATTAATGATAAAAATTGCAGAAAATGGTAAATATCATAAAAATATAAACATCTAACTTTAAATTACATTTGTAGTTAAAACTGCCTTTGACTACCTGCTAAATTTTAAATTTTTAGCAGAATAGTCCTTGACAGGTGGATGGAAGAAATGATGTCAAAGCTACAGCTCAGTGGTTAATGTAAAGACTTAATTTTAAAAAAGAAAATGTTTCTTGGTATACTAGTTTGTAGACCTTCCCAAAAGCCAGTTTGAGATTTTTTTTCCCTCTGGATCCATTAAAAATAAATTACAACAGTTAAAAACATGCCATAACTTTTTTTGTACTGCACCAAAGTAAACACACACACACATGCACGCAAGCACACATGTACATAGACATATGAACATATACACTTACATAATTAGCAAAAACTTTCACAACTGTTAACATCTTTCATATGAGTAGCATTTCGGTAATGGGTGTAGTATATTAAATAACGGTTTGCTCCCAAGAGGAAGAAAATGGCTACTGAAGTGATTGGCATCAAGGCATGCCTAAGAATATACCACAGTCAAACAGCATGCAAATCTACGCGCTGTGAGCATGATAAGAAGGGTGAAGTGAGGAGATGATGGAGCAGAGAACAGAATTTCAGCTCTGCTAAAAATAGAGCCTGTTGAATTGCTAGCCACGAAGCGAGACGTGCTCGTAATACCCAGCCTGTCTGGAGCACTGGCTTCTTTAGCAATTTTTCTTTAGCAACATTGGTTTCTCATTTCCATCACTTACTGTATATTTTATAGCTTAAAATGTCGATATTAAGAAGTCTGAAATTTTTCAACTAAGTCAGCCAAGTAGGTGACACAGAATTAGTAATGTTGGCCTTATTCTCATCTTGACACTCATTGGAACCAATAAGGATCTTGTGACCACTTTATGTGTATATATGTACACACACATACATAGGTATACATATGTACACATGCATACATATATACATGTTTATGTATAATATTAATTCTTGTGACCATTTTATATACATATATGTACACACATACATAGATACACATCTATACACATGCATGCATAGATAAACTTATATACACATACATATATTGTATAATATTAATTCTTGTGACCATTTTCAATATATATGTATATACATATCTATATATAATTTTTTTATTTTTGTGAGGTTTTTTGCTTCCTTTTTTATGTGTTAGGGGTGAACCTAGGGTCTCCTGCATTCTAAACATATGCTCTACCACTGAGTCAAATACCTCAGTGACCCCTCTTTTTCAAATAGTCACTAAGATCATATGGCTTCAATGACTAATAATTTCAGCCTTACTTCTAAAACACCTGGCCTCTCAATCAGCTCCAAATGGTGTTACAATTATAAAACAAAACAGAACAAAACAAAAATCACAACTTGCTTATAGCTTTCTTCCATGCTTCCTCCTTGGCACAATGCTCAAACAACCTCAACAGATGAGCTACAGTCACAGTCATGTACAGAGCCAAACACAGTGGCAGAACAGCCACTTGGTATTTTAAAAGACTATTGTAATATCAAAACAAACAAAAGCCAGACAGCCATTACACTATAACACATTTTCCTTATCTTCCTGTTTATCTGCATGTACTAGTGGGACTATTTGAAAGCTATTGTGATATAGTTATGCACTGTAAACTATCAGGACGTACAATATTTAGAAATATTTAAATGGTTGTCTGTTAACCTACTGATTCACAGTAACTGAATTCTTTTTTATTTTATTTTTATTATTAGTTACATTTTATTAACTCTGTATCCCAGGTGAATCCTGCTCCCTCATTCCTTCCCAATCCCACCCTCCCTTGTCTACTCCCTGCCCTTTTCCAAGTCTACTGATAGGGGAGGACCTCCTCCCCTTTCATCTGACCCTCCTTTATCAGGTATCTTCAGGACTGGCTGCAATGTTCTCCTCTGTGGCCTAGGAGGGCTGCTCCTCCCTTCCAGGGTGGGGAGGTCAAAGAGCCCGCCATTGAGTTCATGTCAGAAATAGTCCCTATTTCCCTTACGAGGGTACCCACTTGGATACTGAGCTACCACAGGCTACATCTGAGCAGCGGTTCTAGGTTATAACCATACATGATCCTTGGTTGGAGAAAGAGTCTCATGCAAGACCTCTGTGCCCAGATTTATTTGGTCCTTGTGGAGCTCCTATCCTCTCCAGATGATATTAACTCCCCCTTCTTTCATATGATTCTCTGTACTCTGCCAAAGGTTTGATTATGAGTCTCACTTTCTGCTTTGATACACTGCTAGGTAGAGTCTTTCAGATGATGTGGTAGGACCCTCTCCTGTTACTTGTTTTCTCCTATATCCCATTTGTCTTTCTAAGTGAGGATTGATCATCTTTATTGAGGAAAAAATGACCTCATTTGACATGTGATAGCACATGTCAAATTTAACACCCAGAGACTGAAACCTACAGACCTTCCAAGAATGTTGGCACCTAGTGTAGATAGGAAAGGAACGTATATGGAAAAGAAAGCTGGACACCAAAACATAGAAAGGTCAGAGAATCAGATGGAGCTTGACTTGGTCTTGCTTAGTTCAAAATTACAGTAATAGCTATAGTTCCACAGCAACATTGATGCTTAAGAGGCTGAACAATTTGCTTGACATTCTCCTGTGGATGTCACAGCAACTCTGCTCCATCTGGTTGTACTGAATGATGAGAGTGGGATGGCTCACTTCCCAGGGAGAAGACGGGCTTTAGAAGCTGGATTCCTTGGCCGGTATCAATGGGCCAGCAGGTGCACGTTAGTACAGCAAACCACAGAGCCTCCATGGAAGGAACCTTGATTCTCTGTGGGACACTGTACCAGGAATGGGAAACACAGGAAGCAGGAAGTTTCTGGAACACCATCTCTGGACACATGTGCACCATCCCCCCACCTCCTTACACATTTACACGGGTACAATGTGACTCAGCAGTGTGTGTGAATCATTAAAGGCATAACACTCCAGGATGCACACTGGTTATGACGATATCAAATATCACATTTGACACAATAAATTCTGCGAACCACCCCACAGCATTGCCTCTGCCATCTCCCTCGGTGTTCTCACTGGTCTAGAACACAGTCCATGTGGCTCTCCAGTCCAAATAAGCAATGTCTTGGAGGAAGGAAAGGATGAAGGGAGGAATTATAGAAGGAAAGAAGGAAGGGAGGAAAAGGAGAGAGAAGGAGAACAGAAAGTACTTGTATATTACAAGTTTCCTTTCCAGTTCTGGAGAATCAGTTTCTGAGAAATAAAGTTAAGTTCCCTTGATTCTGAGAACATCATTAATATTTAAACTTCTGTTGAGAGGTCTGCACATGTAAAAAGTGTTTCAGTCAAATTTTTTTAACATTTTTATTTTATATTAATCACAGGTTATATACTTTGTATCCCAGCCATAGCCCCCTCCCCATTCCCTCCCTATACCCCCATCCCTCCCTCATCTCCTCCCTGCCCCTTTCCAACTCCACTGATAGGGGAGGTCCTCCTCCCCTTCCATCTGACTCTAGCTTGTCAGGTCTCTTCAGGACTGGCTGCAATGTCCTCTTCTGTGGCCTAGCAAGGCTGTTCCTCCCTCAGGGGGCAGGGGGTCAAAAAGCCAGCCATTGAGTTCATGTCTAAAATAGTCCCTGTTCCCTTTACTAGGGTACCTACTTAGATATTGAGCTACCATTTGCTAC
>JAQQSO010007732.1:0-10426 GCA_028658305.1 Pachyuromys duprasi | reverse complement strand
ATTAGGTCCATTTGATTTAGGGTCTCTGTGAGTGCCCTTGTTTCCCTGTTTTGCTTCTGCTGGATGATCTGTCCCTTGGTGAGAGTGGGGTGTTGAAGTATCCCACTATTATGGTGTTGGGATATATGTGAGATTTCAGCTTTAATAATGTTTCATTTACAAATGTAGGTGGTCTTGTATTTGGGGCATAGATGTTCAAAATTGTGATGTCTTCCTGTTGGAATTTTCCTTTGATGAGAAGGGAGTGCTCCTCCTCATCTTTCTTGATTAGTTTTGGTTGAAAGTCTGTTTTATTAGATACTAGGATCGCTACTGCAGCTTGTTTTCTGGGTCCATTTGTTTGAAACACATTTTTCCAGCCCTTTACTCTGAGGTAGTGTTTATCTTTGTTGCATAGGTGTGTTTTTTGAATGCAGCAGAATGTTGAATCCTGTTTCTGCAACCATTCTATTTATCTGTGTCTTTTTATTGGAGAGTTGAGTCCATTGATATTGATAGATAATAGTGAACAATGACTGGTAGTTCTTTTTATTGTGGAGTTGGTGGTTTTACTATGATACATTGCTTTTTTTTTTCCTTTTTAATTTTTGCTGAGAGATTATCTGTATACTATATTTTCTTTGGTGTACTTGTTTTCGTTGGATTGAAGTTTTCCTTCTAGTATCTTCTGTAGGGTTGGGTTGCTGTGTAGATATTGCTTAAATTTAGATTTTTCATTGAATATTTTTTCCATTATGTTGATTGACAGCTTTGCTGGGTATGGTAGTCTGGGTTGGCATCTGTGTTCCCTTAAAGACTGCACGACCTCTGCCCAGGACCTTCTGGCTTTCATAGTGTCTGATGAGAAATCTGGTGTGATTCTGATAGGTCTACCTTCATATGTTATTTGACCTTTTTCCCTTGCTGCCTTTAATATTTTTTCTTTGTTTTGTAGGTTTAGTGTTTTGACTATGATGTGATGAGAGGTATTTCTTTTCTGGTCTAGTTTATTTGGTGTTCTGTAGGCTTCTTATATGTTAATGGACATCTCTTTCTTTAAGTTGGGAAAATTTTCTTCTATGATTTTCTTAAAAATATTTTCTGGTCCTTGAAGCCTGAAGTCTTTTTTTTTCATCTATTCCTATTATTCTTATGTTTTGTCTTTTCATGGCATCATTAATTTTTTGAATGTTTTTTATTTGGGACTTTTCTTATTTTACTTTTTCTTTGACTGAGGAATCAATTTCAGCATGTGTATCTTCAGCTCCCGAGATTTCTCTCTTCCATCTCTTGTATTCTATTGGTGATGCTTACCTTTGTGGTTCTTGATCTTTTCTCTAAGTTCTCCAGTTCCAGGGTTTTCTCTGTTTGTATTTTCTTTATAGATTCTAATTGTTTTCATGCTTTGCACCATTTCGTTCATCTCATTGAAGGTGGCTCCTATTTTTGTATTTGTTTCTTCTCTACAAGTTTCTAATTGTTCTTCTACATGGGCCATTATATTCTTTTGAATTTCTTTGAGAGCTGTGTTCGTTTCCTCTTTTTGTTCCTGTAGTAACTGGATAATCATAGCTTTAAGTTCATTTTCCTGAGTTTCTGCTGATTTAAAATATCTGTTAGTTTTTGGTGTTGCTGGTGGGGGACAATGGTGTCCTGATTTTCATTGGGTGAGTTCTTATTTCGACCCTTGGCCATTGCTTATATATAGTCTTTGCTGTATTTTCTTTGAGTTTGAATTTAGGACTGGAACTGTCTTACTCTGGTGTCTGTTGAATTCCTCAGGAAGAGCAGTAAGGTCCAGAGGTTTGAGAGTGTGTGTTGTTGCTTCAGTTGTTCCTGAGGGAGAAAAAGCCACTGGTGAAGAATCGTAAGTGTGTTTGTGTGTGCACGGGCATGTGCACGCGCTCATGCTCAAGTGTGCTTCACAAGTGGATGCAGGTGCAGGGATGTTTGTCTTGAAGTGGGGTGCTAGGGTGTGTAGTTGCTTGGGATATATGGTTGGGAGCAAGCACAGGAGGGGATGCGGATGCTAGCGTGGTTAGCAAGCAGAGATTGCAGGCATAATACAGCTGGGCGGGGTCAGCAGTCTGGCCTCTGAGGTCTGAGGCTGATGCTGCAGGCAGGACAGGTACCCTGTCGTGGACTCTCTGAGCCTTACCCAGAGTTCTGAGCTGGAAGCTGTGAGCCCTGCAGGCTGCACTCTGCTCCCTGAGTTGGGAAGCGCTATCTGCTTCCTCAGCTGCTACCCTGTCAAACAAGGCTATGGGGGAATGCTGGAGATCTGTGCTTGAAGCATGCAGCACTGTGCTCCTTGAAGGTTGCTGTGTGCACTGTGGGCTGCTTCCTCTTCTTCAATGCTGGTAGGGGTGCCTCTGCTGCTGCCTTCTGCTGGCTTCGGTATCTTCCCGGCTTCCTCTTGACTATGTCCAATGCTGCTTCCTACCGTTTTGGGGAAGTACCCGGGAATTGATTCCCCAGGAAAAGTCCATGGAGGTATCCAAGGTTGACCTGTGTCCTCTTGGACTCAGATCGAGTTTTGTCTCCCTTCTCCCCAGGCTCCTCATGAGGTTATTTTGGGTTCCACAGCCCCTCGATTTGACAGGGAAACCCAGGCTCTGATGCTCTGGGATGCACAGTTCTTCTGTGATGAACTCTGTGCTTTGGGTGGAGCCTAGTTCAGAGATGGCATGCGTGTGCCATCCTGCAGGATCTTTTCCCGGGGAAGGCTAGGTGACCCAGGTCAGTCCCGTTCCTTCCTCCCCTGTGGGTTTTTCTAGCGACTGGGACTCCCAGACTCTGGTGTTTTTTCGTGCCCACTGTTCAGCCAGGGAAGGTGATCAGCACACGCAGGTGTGTGGCTCTGGTCTGGTGACTGACCTAGTGCCTTCACGACCCAGGATCTCTTCCGGGTTCTGTCTGGGTGTCCTGGGAATGGACCGGGCCAGTTCCTGCACCTTGGGGCTTCCTCTCACCTGGAAAACAGGATTGCTGTTGTTTTAGGGCCCAGAGTTCAGGCTCTTGGTTGCTGTACCGAAAATGTTCTGCAGCTCAGAAGCAGCATCCTCCTGGCACAGCCATCTTGTCCAGCTACCATAAATAAGTAGTCTTTAATACTCTCAAAGGAATGGACTTCCAAGTGAGAACAAGCTTCCTTCTTTGTCTATGTAGACTGCCAGCAGGAGGTGTGGCCCAGATCAAAGGTGGATCTTCCCACCTCAAAACATAAGGATTAAAAGTGTATCTTCCTACTACAAAGATCCAGATTAGAAATGGGTCAATGAGTCTTCCCACTTCAAATGATTTAATTAAGAAAAATAAATTCTCACTACTGTGCCCAAACATTTGGGTTTGGGTTATTTTCAAATGTGGTTAAATTGACAACCAAGAATAGCTATCACATCTAGGAAGCAATGGAAAGCAAACAAAGGGGCTGAGAAGCCCTCAGGGTGCACTGAGGGCACATTCTCAAAGATCTCAAGATTTACTATGCTCTACTTCTTAAAACTTCTACCTACTATATAACAATAGTACCACCATGGAGGCTGAATCTTTAACATACAGACCTTTGTAAGTCATTTGAGTGCAACCCAATTTTCTTTTTGACTAGGGAATGATGTTCTTGTGTCATCTTTATGAAATTATTAATTTATAACTTCAGTAACTGTATGTTCTGCTGGATTTTGATATATGATTATTGATCTAAATTTTGAACTAATAAAGAACCTTGTGGTAATAGGTGAAAAAACTGTCAAAATATGGTTTTAAAAATAATATCAAAATGGCTGCAAAAGGACCATTATGAAAAAAAGGTGTTGTCATAGGTCTACATTGTGGTAATGAGGACAGGACCTTGGTGGGTGAGTCAAAATTATGCTGTTTTGTTATTCAGAAGCAGTAGGGTTGAGACCAATCTTCAGGAATTGTACATTTGTAAATAGAAGTAGGTTAAAATAATTAATACTGTCTTGTAGCTCTAACATTTTCTCCCTTAAAAGAAATTACCTATGGTCCTAAGTAACTAACAACAAGGTGTAATGATAAAGTGGTTGCATTTCTCTCATCTGTGTTAGTCATTTTGTGACAAAGTGTACTTTGTGTCAAAGCAGCAAGTCTGAATTTTGTGAGACCTCTTTACTGAACAGAGTCACATTAATGTTTTTAGAAGCATAAAGTCACATTTGTAAGACCAATACACTTGATGGAGCCTAAATGCAATTAGATGCCTTCCTGGGGGTGTGGGTAGGGTAAAGTCCTGGTTAATATTTTTGTCAGCCTGTCAGAAGATCAAGTTATCTATGAAAGAGGAACCTCAATTGAGAAAACGCCTCCAAAGGATTGCCCAGTAAGCAAGTGTGTAGAGCACTTTCTTGATTTATGATTGATATGGAAACGGCACACACAATGGGGATTGTGCCATCCCTGGGTAGGTGGTCCTGTGTGCAATAAGAAGGCAGAATGAACACAACAAGCCATGGAAAACAAATCAATAAACAGAACTCCTCGATGACCTCTGCTTCAGTTCTAGTCTCCATGTTCCTTTCTTCAGTTCTTGCCTTGGTTTCCCCAGATGATCAACTGTGATTTATAAGCCAAATGAACCCTTTACTCCCAAGTTGCTTTTGTTCATGGTATCTATCATATCAATAGCGAGTAAGGGATGGGGAGTTTCAGTAGAATGTGTGGGTAATTTCTCTGTTTCTAATTTGTTTGTGTTTAATGAAATGAAAGTATAATGAAGCGGTCCTGCCCATTACTTTTGGGGATGTTTTTTGAAGTCTTTAAATTTTCTTTTCTTTTTTTATTTTTTAAATTATAGTGTTACTTAAGCTGTTGGAAAGTAACTCCATTTAGGAGTCTTACTCTCACCATGTCATTGTGGGGCTCTGCCCTTTGTTCATATGAGAGGAAATATTAAATCAGCCTTCATAAAGTCATTCGCACAATAACAAAAAGATGGCCTTTCAATCTAATGCCTTGATAGCACAGTAGAGTTCACACTACTCTAGACCAAAACACTTATTTTTGAGCCACGCAGGGTACTAAGACAGAAGAACGAAGACATTATTGTTTTAAATATGAAACTGAAACACAAATTATATAAGCAGTTCATCCCAATAAGTGGTAGAATTACTGTAGAATGGTGCCCAAACCCATGGGATGCCATGAGGCTAGTGACTCCAGTATACAATCTCCTTAGTATATGTCATCCTTTTAGGTTACATAAGGAAAGGCATGTTGCTAGCCTGTGAACACAATAACAAAAAGTCTTGGTCTGACACTGATGAAGCTCGGGGCAGATGTTGAGCAGGTGAGCTAAAAAGGCATAATCCCTAATACAATCACTAGTTCAGCAACAGTTTGGGAATTTCTCTGGCTCTCAGTTCTTCTCCAAGCAGTCTTTGAGCACAGAGGTAACCTTAATATGCCTTGTTAGCTTCACTTTGCTCATCAATTTTAGACATGGAGAATTGGAATATTTAGAAACACACTCAGGTGAAAAAACTTTCAATAGCCTAGACTTATGCACTTAATGTACAAAACATCTCTCATTAAGGATTTAAGTAAATGCCTATAAAATAATATGCTGGCCTCTACACAATCAGAAGTACCTGCACTCAAGACCTTTCCAAATCTTACTCTGAGTTTTCCCTTATCTGGATGTTTATGGCGTTGTTTAAAAAAAAATTCATTGTAACAGATATGTTTAAGTATATGTTGCCTGTACTCTGTAAATTACTCCTGAAAATTAAAGCTGAAATAGGGATGGAGGAATCGTCAATGTTTGTCAGGTCATACTAAAATTATAGGTAAATAGGTAACCTGAGAACCTCATTGGATTGGCTTCTACAGTATGTGGAGGAGTACCTCATGGGACTGAACACCTAACCTATGTAGTCTGCAGCAACTCTGTTAATGTCAGAATTGAATTGAGCTGTAGGGCAACTAACTAGTGTCAGAGAATTACTCAGTGTGAAAAGAACAAAGCATAATAATAATAATAATAATAATAATAATAATAATAAAAAGAAACCCAGCCAACTAACCAAACCAAACCAAACACACACAAAATACCAAAAACAAAACAAAGAACGCCTATTTGTTCCCCAAAATGTTCTATGTTGTGTGTTAAACATATAGAATCAACAATAACAAAAACCCATTTTTCTCTATATAATACTCTCTGCTGAAACACAGACCAAAGACTTAGAAATGCTATACCCCTTTAGGAAGAAAAAGTCATTTATCAAGTTTTTCCTCTGCTAAAAAACGTCTCATTGATGGATATGGCTAAACAGAACATTGAAGGAATGGAAAGGTTTCTAGAAATAAACTTGTTGAGTATTCCCCTTTTCCAAACTTAGTCAAAGTAATATAGTTGTAATAAATACAGACCTAATGGAATAGCATTATTTGAGCTTATGAATTGTTAAACCTATTTTTGTAATGATTAATGATGAATCATTTCATAAAGCTGAGGTGATTTATCATCGAAGCAGCATGCCTTTACAAAACAGGTGTTCTGGGAGTCTACAAAGTCCATAATACCAAGTTTTCCTTTCTGTAATTTAAGGATTTCCAAGTCACCTGCAAATAGAAACAGAGCAAGGAAAGTAGGCAGTAGCTGTACTCAGCTCCCCACCTTCTCTCATCTTCACAAGATCTAATACATTTATCTAACAAACTGCAAATGACAGTTAAAGTTCAATTTCAAAAGAGGTCTAGCAGTGTTACCTGAAAAGATTCTGTAGCTTTTATAGCAGTGTTTTTCTTTCAAATATTTTGACCCTGCTGTATTATCTTAGAAGAAGAAGAAGAAGAAGAAGAAGAAGAAGAAGAAGAAGAAGAAGAAGAAGAAGAAGAAGAAGAAGAGGGGGAGGAGGAGGAAGAAAAGGTGGGTAAAAAAGAGAGTAGCAGAAATGCATCTGCTCCAGAGCTCAGATGTTTTAAAACATAGACTGCTTCCCAGAACTGGGCTTCAGACAGACAGATTCAAAGTATTTTTAAGATAGAAAATACAAGGTGATGTTGTAAAATGCTAACAACTCCCTCCTGGATTTCACTCCTCTGAACTTGTAAACACATCCCATGATAGAAAGAAAATGATCATAGCTGTCTTTTGTGCTCATAAAGGGTTGAGCTTATCCAAAGTGTAAGTCCTAATATTAATAAATGAGAATAAAGAAATTCTTGAATTTTGATATACATGTGTAATATAACTCAGCCATTATATGGAATGTTTGGGGAGAATATAAGAACAAAATAGCATAGTGAAAAAGATATATGGGCTCAATTTAAAATATGTGATTTTTTAAAGGACAGTAAACAGTAGCAAAGGGTATCTCTAAATAGTATTTTTAGTGTGTCTCAAGTATCAGACAAGAACTTTATGTTTATTTTGCCATTAGAAGACAGTAACAATTAAGGTTCAGTCTTCCTCTTCTCTTCTCGCCTTTCTTCGTTGAAAAGTTCTCTCATAGCCTAGACTGATCGCAAACCTCCTATGTAGCTAATGTTGACCCCGAGCTTCTGATCCTCCTGCCTCCACCTCCATTTAATTTTATTCTTCTACAGATGAAACTTACTCTTACATGAAGTCAAGAATTAGTGGAATTTTCCTTTTTTTTTTCTGTAAAGGTACGTGACATTTATATTTGATCATCCTCTACACCCAAGCTTGTCATGCCCATTTCATGTTACATTTGGCTTTCTAATTGCTTGTATTTCTCTATATGATACTCTTCATTAAAAACAAAACAAACAAACAAACAGAATGAAGACCGAGAAACGCTGTATCTTTTTAAGAATAAAATGTCATATTATCAAGTTTTTCTTTGAAAAAATAAGTCACTGCTCTGGTTTGGTGTCTGTTACTATTGCTAAACACCATGACCAAAAACAACTTGCTTGAGGAAAGGGTTTATTTTGCTAACACTTCTACATTATAGTCTATCATTAAAGGATGTCAGGATAGGAACTCAAGCAGAAAGGTCATAGGGGACTGCTGTGTACTGGCTTGCACCCAAAATCACATTCAGCAACCTTTTTATATAGCATAGGCCAACTTGCCTAGGAAGGCTATAGTTCAGAGTTGGCTAGGCCTTCCTATATCAGTTAGCTATCAATACTATGCCCCCAACTCCTCACTGTGAGAAACACATGTATCTCTGATATTTAAGCCTTCTCTTGGGACTGTTTTCTTACTGTTGGGTTGCTATGTGTAACTTCAAAGATTTTTACTTCATCTTTTATTTTGTCATGTTTGGTTATTATCTCTTAGAAGTCTGTTCTTTTTTAATGAAAGACAGAAGTACTGGATGCAGACAAGAGGGGAGGTGGAGAGAAACTAGGAGGAGTAGAATGAGGGAAAAGTATAATCAGGATATATTGTATAAGAAGGGAATTTATTTTCAATAAAAGAAATAAGTGAAAAAAATGCCACTAAAGTCATAACAATAAAACTCTGATGGCAATAATTATTCCGTTGAGGTTCCCTTATCTCAGGTGATTCTAGATTTGTGTCAAGTAGACAGTTGAAGCTAATTATAACAGTTACCTTGATGCATGTGAATAAATATAGCACTGAAGGAATGGAAGCATATATCATTTTGCAGAGTAAATTTGTTGAAGATTCCATTTCCAAGCATTTTTTAAATCCATTTATCTGTTGAAGTGTCCTAGTTACTGTGATGAAAATTCACGACCAAAGCAACTTGGGGAGAAGGGGTTTATTTGGCTTACCTTCCACATCACTGTTCATCATTGAAGGTTGTCAGGACAGGAACTCAAGCAAAATATAAACCTGGAGTCAGGAGCTGATGCAGAGGCTATGGAGGGGTACTGCTTACTTGGCTTGCTCCACAGGGCTTGCGTACCCTGCTTTCTTACAGAACCCAGGACCACAAGCCCAGGGATGAATCCACCTACAATGGGCTGGTACCCATCACCCCATCAATCATTAATTAAGAAATACTCTATCAGCTATCCTACAACCTGATCTTATAGAGGCATTTTCTTAACTGAGGTTCTGTCTCCTCAGATGACTTTAGCATGTGGTAATTTGACTTAAAAATACCCAGTACAATAGACAACTATGACAATTTCATAATTTGGAACTATTGAGTGGACCACAATAAATGGATGGATCCTCCAGGTATCATATATGTATGTGTCTGCGTATACATACCTACATGCGTGTGCGTGCACACACACACACACACATACACACAGGCACACACACATATATATCAAAGAATCATATAGCTAGATAGCATGATAGCTGTAATTTTCAATTCTTGGGAAATTTTAGCAATCTTCATGTCTAGACTTTTTATCTTTATTCTTTCTAGAAACCAATCTACCTAGTCATTCATCCAGACAACTCTGCCTAAATTGCTCACCAAATTGTCATCAGTGGATTCTGATTGTAAGATGCAGACATGGCTAGGATCAGGGTGTTCATGCAAGATGTCACTATGCCTAAGCTGAGTTTCCATTCCTGGTTAATGTTCTGCTGTTGCCATCCAGAAAGTTGCAAAAACATTGAAGCAAAGGCTGTAAATTTCCATCCGCAAACCATTTATGTGTTTTTAGAAGCATTTGGCTCAGGGCTGGAGAGATGGCTCAGAGGTTAAGAGCACTGGCTGCTCTGACAAAGGTCCTGAGTGCAGTTCCCAGCAACCACATGGTGGCTCACAACCATCTCTAATGAGATCGAGTGCCCTCTGCTGCCCCGAAGGCTCACATGCATGTAGAATACTGTGTAAATAATAAGTCTTAAAACATTAGAAGCATCTGGCTCAACTAGGCAGGCATTCTTGGAACTGTTTCTCAGCATTTCTTCACTGATGTAATGCTGTTGCCACTGTTTCTCACTAGCTTTTCTTGCCTTGTTAATCCTTATCTTCCTAGTCTCTGAATCATTGAGAATATTATATTTATTTATTTATTTATTTATATATGGTATACAGATATATAGTACATATATAGCATATATATATACTATTATATATATATAATATATTATATATATATTAGTGATTTAGCTTAGTTTGGTTTAGCTTCATGTCATTAAATGCCATTTAAATGTGAATACCCTCAAGTTGGGCATGATGGTATCTATAACACCAGTATTGAGAGGTGAAGGTAGGAGAACCAAGAGCTACAGTCCGACTTTGCTATACAGTGAGACTTTGTTTTAAATGTAAATAAATGTCAATACTTTCTCAGAAATAATTTCTACCCAATGAAAAGTACAGTGATTTGTGTAAGAGATTATAGTTTGACCCTACAGTGGATATCTATAATTTCATATACACAAAGATGACTGCCTAGTATTCTTTCTGTAGCTTTTGCACTCTTCTTTTCCTTATGAAAGGATGCTACCACTCGCATAGTGTCTTAAAATTGGAATTAAACTTAGTGTGTTGTTAAATGAGTCTTTTTTTTT
>JAQQSO010007731.1:0-10428 GCA_028658305.1 Pachyuromys duprasi | reverse complement strand
TCAAAATGAATGCTCCCTGCTGTTAAGTTGCTTGCCTTAGGTATGCTATCACAATGACAAAAACCGATTAACATGTCTTCCCTAATTTTGTGGAACTGATCATGTTCTATGATTTGTTTTAAGTGTCTATTTTACCACCAGAATTAGGCTTAGGATTTCATGCTTTGAGTAGTAGTTTTCTCACAACATACGCATGCCTTGAACATAGAAAGTCCTCAGCTGAAGAATTGGGGTGAAATGACCCTCTGGAAATACAAATTTTCCAGAATCCTTCTCCTAAAACATATATATATATGTGTGTGTGTGTGTGTGTGTGTGTATGTATGTATGTATGTATTTTATTATCTTCAAGTTGATCTCTCTTTTCCCCTGTAGTCTGAACATCTACTGTTTACCTTTACAGTGAAAAATCAGCCATAGCATCATCCACAGCTCCCAAAAGTCTATGCATCTTTCTGTGGCCTCTAGACTTCGCGATTCTTCCCTCTCTCATCCAATAGAATATTGGTCACAGCTATTAAGTCCTACCCATGTGTCAGGCTTTGTTGGAAGCCTGAACATGTTTTAAATTCTTTAAACCTGTCAGAAACCTCTGAAGTAGGCACTCTGATTCTGTGTTATAGGTAAAGAAACTGAGGCAGAAAAAGGTCCTATGGCATGAATGAGCTCAAGCAGCTAGTATGAGAGAGCCTAGTTCTCATGAATCTCCTGTGTCCACGCACCACCGCTATGCTACAGGGAAATGCAAGCTCAAAAGGAAGAGATTTTACTTGTAGGATTTAGTAGTCCAAATCCCACAATCCAGAGCCTATGTTGATTTTTTACATGTTTGGCCAACCATGTACAGATACGTACTTTATTGGTTTTGTGCAATGGAACATAGGGAGAGACATTCTGCATTTGCATTCAGCTACCTAACTTGTGTTTGAATTTTTGCTATTATTTACCGATGCAAACCTTGAGAGAAAACTGAACTCGGCACTTTATTCTCACATTGGCATCTAGTCCAGATTCATGACTTGCATTCAGCAAGTGAGCCACGCGTTTTTGACTGAATTATATCTTTATATTTAAGTCAGCTTCTGCTCCCCCCTGCCTACATACACGCACACACACATACGGGATGGGAGAGCAGCACTTCAGCAGAATATAAGCTGGATTTTACATAGTCACTAGCTTTGGATAACCAGGAGAACAGCAAATAAATATCTTAATGAGGTCATGCTATGAAATATGTGCCACCCTCCCTGATCTACTGTTTAATTTGAAGTCAATGGTCTGAATAGTTCTTCAGCTACTCATATCCAAAAGCCAAGAGCCATCAGAATGGCTGCAAATGGTAATACAGTAGCTACAGAGGTACAATATGAAAGCCATGGGGATGGGTGCCCAGAAAGCAGAGGCTGTTAAGGCTGCTCCAAAAAGGACAATCAGCTCAAGCACAGACACGGAGCCTACGCCCTGTCATCGCATAAGCTAGGCTGCCCATCAGGACTTTAGCTAGTGGTCACGTAGAAAGAAAAGCTGTGGATCAGCACTAGCTTCCAGCTCTTCCACTTGCTGCAGGTCAGCTCCATGGGAGGCACACACCCTAGGGATGAGGCAGGGACTGCTTACTGACAGATGTTCTCTGGTTGTCATGATATGTAGATATGGGAGGGGGGGCAGGGAGGACTGGAGATGTATTATACAAGAGTGGAGATGCAGAGAGGGGAAGAGATTCAGACTGCAACTGCCCTGGCAGACACAGCTCACCTCATTTTACCCACCAGTCCTGAGTACATGTCTCACTATAGCCCCATCCTCAGTTCCCAAGCACCTCCTCAGCTGTCTGCCTTTCTGTGGTCTCCAGACCTGATGATCCTGCCCACTCTCACCCTGCTTAAGCATCTGGTAGATGAGGACATATATGCTGCTGCACTCATCAACCTATAGATCTCTGCTTCCTCTTCTTGAACAGCTCCTCGAAAGTAAGGATGTGTCTGTTCTTGGCTCAGCATTCCAGGCACATAAAGCATATTCTGCTCCCAGAGCCAGGAAGTACACAGAAGCTTAAGACACAGAACCATATCCGTTATACCATGTGACTCCAGCTGAAAGCTTCTCTGGCCCTAGTGGGAACCAGCCACCAGTCTCTCTTCTCAGTCTGTGCCCAACCCATATAAAGGGTATTCATGCCACTGGAGCTGCTCCCAGGAGCAGACCTGAAACACTGGTACAGTCCATCACAGACCAAGATGCTAATGAGGACTTACCATTCTCCTGACTGCTCAGCCTGTAAGGATGACTGCCGCAAAGGAAGAGCTGTCAGTGAAGAGAAACAAGTAAATGAAGCTGAGAAACAAAGGGTCCCCCATTCCCATCACTTAGTGCTTGGAAGTCCCCCACCTGCCTCTGAGCATTCCCAAGTAGAAGCAAATTACCCTAAATAATGAACTCTTTCCTACTAAACCTTCGCTGAGACTAAATATACTTTGATGGAGCATCAACGAACAGCCCTAAACCAGAACCACTACCTTCCTTGCCTTGGGCTGGGACCTCTGGCTGCTGTGCTGAGGTCAGTGACAAGGAAGTCACCACAGTATCCCAGGGCAGCGAGGATAGCAGTGGAGGCTAAAAATAAAGTCAGGGAACATCCGGAGACCTGTCCTCTGCCACAGGGAATGGGGGGGCTATTGACACACAGATGCCCACCTGCAGCCACATCACACAGTGTGGGAGGGGGAAGATGCCCATAGACCTGCCTGCTGCCGTGCCACACAAGCAGGTTGTAGACACCTAGATATCCGCTTGCCACCACGCCATGCTCCGAGGGCAGAGGAGGTCACCCAGAGGCCTGTCAGCTGAGTGGTCCACCTGCAGCAGGAGCCAGTACAGTGCGCAGATGTGTGATACACAGATGGGAGAGAAAGAGAAACAGAACAGTTTGAGCACTATGAAGGGAAATGGGACTTGGGGTGTGAGAGAGGAGAGGAATAGCCTGTTGTGAGTAGCTGGCCCCACCGCCTGAGGCCATGGTGAAGTCCTGGCTCATGCTATCGCTGAGGGGAGTGTCTAAGTCTATGGCTATGCATCAGCAACGGTCAGTGTCGAAGTTCATGGCTTATATTACCACTTGAGAACATGGGGACGTCCTTGGTCTGGACAGCGGCCTGGAACCATAAGGATGTCTAGGAGCTGTGCAGAACTGGCCCCGCCCTTCACTGGTTGCAGCACTCTAGAGAGTTGACCCCATCTCTCACCTGCAGAAGCACTTGGGAGAGCCTGCCCTGCACCTTGCCCTGGTACCAAAAGGAGCTGACCCTGGCGGGAGCAGGGGAGGGGGTGGGAAGACAGGGGAGAGCTGAACTCTCCACTCACCACTCATCTGACATGAGGTGGTGCGCAGGCATGGAGGTGATGCCTCCCTCTCCCTCTCCCTCACCCCTTGCTGCCTCCAGTGGTCAGGGTCGTGAGAGAGGAACATCTGGCCCTGGTGATGGGGGCACAGGTGAGCTGGCCCCAAGGGCAAGAGCACAATAGTGCTGGCCCCAACACTCCTCTGCTGTGAGGAGGCATTGGGGATAGATGTGATGTCCTCTCTACCCTTACCACTTACCACCTGCAGCAGTTAGGAGAGCTGGCCCCAGGGTCACGAGAGTGGAAAGCTGGCCCTGTCCCTCACTGCCCGGGGGGCAGTCCCTGAACCTCACCTGGGCAATATAGTGGAGTTGGCCATGGTAGAGGGACACCTAAAAGTGTGAGCACTGGAGAGCTGGCCCAGCTCTCTGCCCTGCTGGCTGCAGCACTTGGGAGAGTGGGCATTGGCCCTCAACTAGGCAGCACAGTGGAGCTGGCTCTGTGGGGACAGGTGCAGGTGAGCCAGACAGAGGGCATGAGCGTGGAAGAGCTGCCCCTGCCTCCTGCTGACGGCAGCATTGGGTGACCTCGCCAGAGCAGTGCTGGAGAGCTCACCCTCATGGTGCCAAAAAGGGAGAGTTGGCGGGCTGACCAGCTCAGCTACCACCCAGGCCAAGATCCAGGGCTTTGAGTTGGCCCACACCAAAATGTACATCTGTGAACTGTTGGAACACTTGAAAAACCTGGTCCTGCTGATCCAAAGCTGCAGGATCTCCGTGCACACAGGACAACAGGATAGCTGGGAGGAGTCCTGTGAAGATCCATATTGATGGTGTCACGGAATTCAGAGACCTCAGGCCAGACCAGTGACTCATTGTAACTAACATTCACAAGGGAAGGCGTGTGGACAGAGGGGTACACTGTGGAAAACACTGTATCACACAGCTTCCATGATGAGATGTTTTCTATGCTTTTGTTTTGTTAGTTTTGTGTATGTGTGTGTGATTTTTATTTTTTATTTTTATTTTTTGGAGGGAAGGCTACAAGGGCAACTTGTAGACATGAGGGGACTGAAAGATAAGCAGGATTGGGGTGCATGATGTGAAACTCACAAAGAATCAATAAAGAGTTAAAAAATATTAATAATTAATCCAGGAGAACTCCTGTGTGGCCCATTTATTTCAGACATTGCTGGTAGCTACTTACCCTTCCCAGTTCAGGTTTTCAGCCAGATCACAGTCTCTTTGGTCCTGATGTTGGGAACAATGCTATCAAATCTTTGTGAGACAAAGTTCCACCCTGCTGGATAGCTATGCAACAACCAGTAGCCAAAAAGAGCTCTTGCCAGGTGCTTCTGTCACAGCCACACCTTTCTGAAAACTGTCTTACTGCCCACGATTCACACTGTTATACCATACCAGGGTAAGGAAACTGGATCTCTTATTTAATAATTTCAAATAATAACCCCAGAATTCATAGTCTAACGTTCTGACTAGAGCGGGGTTGCAAACTACAATACTTACTGGTGCTAGACATCTGACCCTCCCTGACATTGAACAAGTATAAGTTCTGGGAGGCAGGACCTTTGATGAATACGGGGTAGAAGAGGCAGCTACCACCCAGCTCTCATTTATTAGTACATAACAGTATAGAGCTGGTTTGTCCAATTTTCATATTTTTCAAGAAGGCCTATAAATATGGATTTTTGAATACAAAATTTTCTAATTTGTATTAGCAATAATGCAATCTCTCAAAATCTCTCTGGACGCCTACACTGACTCCTCACAGATGCCTCTAAGCACACCTGTAAGTAAGACTGCCAATAGTTACCCATAGTGGCTCACTCTGGAGCCCAGGATTTTAACTAGCAGTCTGTTGCATGTTAAAACAGTTAAAGAGGCTCATTACTGATGCATCACAATTTTTCTCCCTGAGATCTCCATCTGCCTTCCTCAGGTCTGCCATTTGTAGCACAACACCATCTTCCTGTTCTCTTCTGTAGACTTCGATACTCTGACCCCACTATTCCAGGCACGCTACAACATGGTCCAGCCTGATCACATGATTACCGAGTTCCACTGCTTGGGCCTTACGTTTTCACACCTGGCCTGTGCAGATTAAGAGGGGCTCCCAGGCCACGAGGACTCACACAACAGCAGAACCAACTTCACTGAGCTTCCTTAGCAGCTAAGGATTTACCTCAGTTTAGGTGAAGGCATGTAGGCCTCCACATCCCACTTAGACAGCATTATCTCTGTCTCATTGATGATTGTCACTGTTATGAGAAGGACCAAGGCAGCCACCATTCCTTCCCACCACGGCCCTGAAAAGCTTTCCTGGTCATTTGAACACTTGCATGGACTGCCCCAAGATCTTCCTTTAACATCTGTGGCTTCCATGGCTAAACATAGCTCACCTGGCTAAACATTCCCTCAGAGAAGATAATCCATGGTCCAAGAATCCAGTGTTCTGAGTTATGAAGCAAGGTCCATCCTCTTTCCGGTGCCTCTTTTTTAATGTTTTCTATGGGTCCAGTGTAGAGGCCAGTTTCCTGAGGCTAGCATTTTCAATGATCATAAAATCTTATGTGGAAGATTCTACCCAACAGAGCATGGAAGCAGATGCTGAGGCTCACTGCCAAACTTTGGGCAGAACACAGGGAGTCGTAGGAAACAGTAGGGCAATAGAAGGACCCAGAGCAGACAGGAGCTCCATAAGGAGACCAACAAAGCCAAAAATCTGGGGGCCTGCAGAGATTAATGCACCATCCAAGGACCATACATGAAGAGGACATAGACCCCCTGCTCTGATGTAACCAATAGGCATCTCGGTACTTATGTGGATACCTTAGTAAGAGGAGCAGGGGCTGTCTCTGACTTGGACTTTATAGCCCGCTCTTTGATCACTTCCCTCTGATGAGAGGGCATTACCAGGCCACAGAGGAAGATGACGCAAGCAGTCCTAACAAGACTTGATAGGCTGGGGTCAGATGGTAGGGGAAGAGGGCTCCCCCTTTCTGAGAAATAGGGGAGCGAGATAGGGGGAAAAGAAGTAGGGAGGGTGGGACTGGGAGGAGATGAGGAAGGGGGATACAATCAGGATATAAAGTGAATAAATTATAAAAAATAAAGTTAAATTGAAAATAAATAAATTCCTATGTGCAGGCTATAAACGTGGCTATAGCTACCTGTGAGGGGCAGAAATGGAAGGGAAAACACCATGTGCACACCATAAGCATGAAGATAGTCATCTGTGGGCCAGATGTGAGGGGGAAGCCCCAGAGGGTTGGGGAGCAAAAATCTTTACCCTCCACAGTCACAAGCTACACTCTTTGCTGAAAGGTTCAAGTCCCTTCTCTCAACTTCCTTTGTGAAATGGGGAACTGAAAATATGTCAAGCTTCTATCGAAACTGAGAAAGCCTACGTGGCCTACTTCTCTTAACCCTGCCTTTGGGCCCTTCTCCATAGCTACTAGGGCTGAGGCTTCGCCCTGCAGCTGGGTTTTCCTCCATACTGAGCCACAGATGTAGCTTCTCTGGCACAGGTCCTCAGAACGGTCCCAGCTGGGAAGACCTCCTGGTGGTCCCGTGATCTGTCCCAGCTGTCATGCCTGAGACAGGGCTCCCAGATGGTGCTAGGTGACAAAGAACAGGTCCAGGCTTGGCTACAGGACTTGACTGTCTGTTCACTAGACTCAGGATGTGATTCATCGTCAAAGGTTCTGGGAAAAGCTAAGCCCACTGTAGTAAAGCTGAATTTTGGAAAGAGCATTGCTACTACCACCAAAGAGCACCCACTGACCACTGTACACACTACAGAGATATCCAGGGATGTTGTGTACTCACTGAGTATTACGCATCAAAACTGACAGAGCTATGCAGAAGATAGGCCACCCACCAGAGATGCCCTACAGTCAACATATAAAGATAAGGAAAGCCTTTATAGACAAGCCAAACATACAGAGTGAGAATAGGCCAGAAAACAGATGTAAATGCTATACTAGGAAGCCGGTTCCTCATCCCAAACAAAACCTCATACATAAGCACAGCGTTTGTGCACATCCAAGGATAAAGAATAGATCCTCATATCAACACCATAGTGGATTCAGAAAACACCTCCAATGTCCCCCTTAAACTCCACACGTAGTACTCTTTGGCCAAATCGTGGAGGCTTCCCCTGCCATAATTAAAAGCCAACTTTGTTTCAACTCCTATTATTCACAGAAAAAAATGAGGCTGGGAGACGATGGTATGCATTCCCCCAAGGGCATATGGTAAATATGTGGGTTTTTTTAACCCAATAGAATAAAAAGAATAATCTTATAAAGCAGTCTTTCTATGAACTGTAACACCTATGCAAATGGGCTGCTGGTGAAAGCTGGCAAAGAAAGAACACACACATTAGGTTCATTCCATTTTGATATGGCCAGCCACTTTCTCACTGCCTGTCCTCAGGCAAGTCACTTCACTCACTTGACAAAAGGTTGACCTACATCAAGTGGCTTCCCGAAGCATCTTTTGCTCCACCTTCAGGATCCAGAATGTAACAAGGCCTCCTCTCAGAGCTGCTCACTCATTCTTCAAGCTTAGCATGGCAAAACTTCGGGGTGGGTAGAGAATAGGGACTCCAGCCTGAAGAGCCTTGTATGGTCCAGAGCTCTGTCCGGCTTAATCTAAGCCACTTTCCACATGGGGCACAGCATTTCTTCTGCAGCTCCTACAACCCCAGTCATCATCAGGAAGGGCTAAAATGCCATCAGAAGGGATGTGAGCCATTGAAGCTGAGACATGGAAAAGGAGGGTGGGCTATAGTAAGGGGGCAGAGGTCCTTAGAAATACTCCAAGATCTCATACCAGCAAGGCTCAAGACATTCTATGTCCCCTTACTATTCTCCCTTCTTGATCCACCTCCTGGACCTAGACCTGGACTCCCACATTCCTAACTTTAAAGAAACCTTACTCTTTTATAGGTCACACACACACAGACACACACACACACACACTCCTTTCAAATGGCTCTTCTCATTGCCTTCCAATGAAAACCTCTACCTCCTAAGACAGCTTTTCCCTTTCATCTCTCCATCTAAGTCTTGGCCTGTCTCCATTCTTCCTCTTGGCATTTGCTGCACAGGTTTCTCCTAGAATCCAAGCATCACCTTGATACCCAGGTACCTCAGGATGATCTACCCAATATATTTTTACCTTCTCCATCCCAGGCTCTTGCAGACTGATCTTACTTGGGCATCCCAAATATAGTCACATCCTAGTAACACATCTGGACATGTTACTCCTTGAAAATTATACAATCAACCCCCCCTACTTTCACCCGAGCATTTAGGCTTTCCTGCTTCTCCTACCCCACATACTTGATCACTGGCACCTTGATGGTTCCCTTCCCACATAGAACACTCTCATCTCCCAGACTGCCAGGCTCTGCCTGTCATTGCTTGAAGCGTTTTCTTGCTAAATATTTAACTCATATAACTCTTTGCTACAGTTACTGCAGCAAATCAACACCTGAGCAAACAAAGCCATCCCTCTGATGTTTCTCCTTATCTTGCCCATCCTTTCATTCCCTTTGACATCCTCTCTTCCGGGCCCTGATATGCTCTTATATCTTTTTCTTCTGTTTGTTCCTAGGCCTTAATTAATTTCATGCCACAGAGGCTTTGTCTGTACTGATTTCCAGTTCTCCCTGAAGATCCATCCTAGGTCTGTCCTGAGTTGTAAGCAGGGATATCAAATTTTCCAATTATCCATCCTACCACCTCCCAGGATCTATCAGTCTATTTGGATTACAGAGCCTGCAGACTCTGCCTCTGTGCTATCCCTTCTCAACTATTACACGGGACTCTGCCTGGACCACTACAATAATTTCCTCACCCTTTCCCCCATCCAAATGTTACAAGCTAAGAGTCTTAATCGGGTCTATTTCCTCTACCAGTTAAAGAATTAAAGTGCAGGGGAAATCTTGAGTGCAACAACTCATAGCAAATCTCAAATACAGCAGATATCATCAACCAGAAAGAAAGACTTGTGAGGGATGAAGAAACACATTCAACAAGGCACACAGAGAGGAAAACCCTTTCTGCAAAGCAGAAAAGAAAATCTTGGGAGCCTGAAATCCAGTCCTTCCTGGGGTTTTAAAGGGTCTTTGAAGAATCTTCTTCTCCTAATTTATGACTGGTCAGTTTGAACAAAGACAGAAGCCGATGGATGAGCCAACAACTTTGGGTAAATGTTTTCTGGGCCCAGTCTTGGAAGTTGTCAGACTGGTAAACCTTCAGGCGTGCCTTACTGACAGGAGAATAAACATGCCAGGTCTTTGTATCAGGCCCAGAGCTTCCTATCTTTTTTATCTTCTTGCGGTCTGCTCTCTCCCCATCTGTCTCCCTGTCGGGAATCTGTATAATTCCTAATCCCTGACAACCATGGCCACATGCACCCCCCAGCTGCTGAATTATCTTCCTTAAGAAAAATCAGTCATGATGCCCACCTGCTTAAACTCTTCAAAGTCCCCATACCACCAAAGGAAAGTACAACCAACCTCAGGAAAAGCATCCAGGCTAACCCTGAAGATCTGACTCCTCCTACCTTCTCCATACTCCATCTTCATCCTTTCTCAATTTTGTTTCTGTTGTAATGACTTCCTTCACTGATGTCCCTCCACATTTTCACACTGATGATTGTTTTTCTTCCCAACTCTGCATAGCTCACCAGCTCCCCCTAGCCCTTCAGTACTACACTCCTAGGGCCCCTCCAGAAGCCTTCTGCTTACCCCTCCCCTCTTCTGCATGCCCTTACTGCAGTCTACTTTGCCTGAACCATACTGATAATATACTGGCCTGTCTCACCCATTAAGTCCTGAAGACTGGTACTTGGTCTTATCTTTGTTTGAGTTACCAGTATCCACAGGCCAGTCACGTTCAATACACATGTCATAAATAAATGAAAGGAAAGAACTGTGTTTTCCCAGTAAGTCTCAAAAGTCGCTGCATTTCCCAAAAAAAAAAAAAAATCCAATTTCTCTGGGGCATGTGGCTTTTATAACACCCTTCGCCATTTCCTGTTCACCAAGGAGCCTCAGATG
>JAQQSO010007730.1:0-10429 GCA_028658305.1 Pachyuromys duprasi | reverse complement strand
AGATTATTATGGCATGCACAGGTTTTGCCACATTGGTTATATTCATAGGCTTTCACTCCCGTATGTTTTCTTGTCATAGGAGATGACTACTACATGAAAACTCTTTATGACACTGGTTATATTCATAAGGATTTTCTGCAGTATGCATTTTTATGTATTAGATAATGGTGTTGTACAAATGTGATGCCGCACTGATTACATTCATAATATGTGTTCTTTTATATTTTCAGAGACTACTCTGAAATGCATAGCCTTTATCACAGTGGGTACATTCATAAATTTTCTTTCCAGTGTATGTTCATTTATGTGCTACCAAATGACTGTTATTTGTAAAGGCTTTACCACATTGGAAACATTTATAAGGTTTCTCTCCAGTGTGAGTTCTGTCTCTGTTTTAAATATCATTTATTACAATATTTTAGTTACAGTTTATTCATTTTGTATCCCAGCTGTAGCTCTCTCTCCCATTCCCACCCAATCCCACCCTCCTCCTTCTCCTATGCCCCTCCCTTGTCCAATGATAGGAGAGGTCCTCCTCCCCTTCCATGTGATCATAGTTGATCAGGTATGAGTTCTCCTATGTCTTAGGAGAACACTGTTTTGTATAAAGGCTTTACCACATTGGTTGCATTCATAAGGTTTCTCTCCAGTGTGAGTTCTTTTATGTATTAGGAGATTACTGCTATATGCAAAGGCTTTATCACATAGGTTATGTTCATAAGGTTTCTCTTCACTGTGAATTATTTTATGTATTAGGAGATTACTGTAACATGCAAAGACTTTACTGCATTGCTGACATTCATAAGGTTTTTTTCTCCAGTGTGTGTTCTTTTATGTACTAGGAGATGACTGTTACGTGCAAAGGCTTTCCCACATTGCTTACATTCATAAGGTTTCTCTCCATTGTGAGTTCTTTTATGTATTAGGAGAGTATGATTATCTGCATAGGTTTTACCATATTGGTTACATTCATGAGTTTTCTCTCCAGTATGTCTCAGGAGATGACTGTTATATACAAAGGCTTTACCACATTGGTTATATTCATAAGGTTTCTCTCCAGTGTGAGTCCTTTTATGTATCAGGAGATGGCTGTTACATGTAAAGGCTTTACCACATTCGTTACATTCATGAGGGTTCTTTCCATTATGGGTTCTTTTATGTATTGGGAGACAACTGTTGTTTGCAAAGGTTTTAGCACTTTGATTATATTTGTTGGGTTTCTGTCCAGCATGAACTCTTTCATATATTTGAAGTTCACATATGCACATATGCACAGGCTCTACCATATTGTTTAGATTCACAGAGCTCCTCTTCAGTATGCATTCCTTTATATGTGTGGGGAAGACTTCCCCATATTGAATGTCTTCAGAGGGTTTCTCTCCACTGTGACTGTTTTCATGCCTGCAAAGATAATTAGCACATATCAAAGCTTTACCACACTCATTACACTGACAAATCTTTTACCCATGTCAATTAATTTTACAATTTGCTTTAAAAGTAAAGAGGAATTACATCTGGAGGTTTCATCACTATTTTCCATTCATGGTGTTCTCCTCTATGGGTTGATTTGCATATTTGAAAATACCTGTGATGGTAAAGATATTTGTTACCTGGCTCATATTTATACTACATTTTCTTCTATAAGATGTTTTAGTACATATTTGTATGAAACTGCAAGACCAAAGAACTTCAACACACTGACTAGCTTCATAATTTTTCCTCTAAGGTGAGCCATGCTAAATTTGCAAAGTTAACTGGGACCAACAGAAGAATTTCCACATTTCTAAAACTTATATTTTCTGCAGTGTGAGTATTTGAGTATTCCTAATGAAACTGATTAATTAATTGATGCTGCTGTATGTTGCTTGAAAGTGTGCCAGTATATGTGAATATTGATTGCTGAGAAAGCAAAGAGCTAAGTGCTAGCTAGACCTTAGTATTGTTCTTTCTATTGCCAATCCCCTGTCATATATTTTGTAAACATTTGTCCTTCCTTACTTGTCTATTGGAAATAATAAAAAGCTGACAATTGATAGCATGGCACAAAATGGAGGGCAGAACTTCTAAGTAAGTGAGGGTTGCTGGGAAGAAGAAAGCAAAAATCAGGCGATTCACCAGCAGGGCAGTGAGGTTGACAGATGGACATGAACATGAAGGAGAGGTAGAGCTGGCCATGCAGTTGGACACCATGCTAGGTTAATTTGGCTTCAGGGAGAAAAAGGTTTCAGAATCTGCTCAGCTAAATTGCCTGTGCTTTACAATATTAAAAAGCCTCTGTGTCATTATTTGTACTGCTGGCATACAATATCCCACATAAATCATAACAGGTATCACCATTTAAAAATCTACTCAAAACGGGGACTATTATATCTTTTAGTTGTTCTGGGAGGTACATTGCTTCTTTCAATAGCCCTGTGCTAACAAGGCTTGTATTCACTTTGACACATGATATACCCATTAAAAGAAAAAGAATAAATAACATAGTTTCACACTAAATCCACACATTTGATTTTATCACACACAGGGATTATGGGCTTTCCAACGTTCTTGACTCTAAAAAGCTGTCCTTCTCACAAAACTTAGCAATGTTACTACAAGTATATGAGTAACCCCAGCTTTACTATGGACTACTTGATTAGTATAATGCTTTGGACATACTTTCATCACCTATTTATTATCAATATCTTTTGCAATATCTCAGTTGTAGAACATTAAACAAATTGCAGTTCTACCATGTAGCTCTAATGGGGTTTTGATTTAAATGGTGATCTTGGGTAAGGTATGGTTTCCTTGCATGCTTTCTGAGAGGAGTGCCTTGTAAACACACATCAAATGCCTTACATGGAGGTACATGGTTTGGTAACAAGTTAGTAATCATCAATAAATACACTTAAAGCAGTCCATTTACACTGTCCCTTTTCTTTCAGACTTCCAGGACATATTTAAATTTTCTCTAAGCCATATTCATATCGAGTTACACATGATAATTACCTTCCATGTCTTCTAGAACTTTGACAATGTTCTTCAATATTATGATCTTCCCAACTGTAGCTGAAAATACAGTACCAGAAAATGTATGATGTATCATTTGGAAATAAGGCAAAATTTAGGTCGTGATCTATGGCTAAACCTCATTCCTCATTCACCTCATTATTCCTCATGAGAAATTACAGAAGAGCCGTCAATAATGAATAGAGTTATCCCCATATTTTAAAAAGTAAGGAAAATTAAGTCTCGTACCTATAGCAGTGAGGTTCCTGTAGGTCTCCAGCATGACATCTTTGTAAAGGTTCTTCTGGGAAGGATCCAGCAAAGCCCACTCTTCTCGAGTAAAGTTCACATGTACATCATTGTAGATCAGTGCAGTCTAAAACATACACAAATGTGTACAACAGAAAGCATGATACTGACAACACTAGAAATATGTACTTCATTTATAATATGTTCACATAACTCTGGTGTATCTTCCACTTATTTTCTGACAGACGAGTTCTAATGTAATCAACAAGTCCTTTTAAAAGGTACCTGAACAGAGGTTCACCTCTCTAATGTCTGCATCCTTCGATTAGGATAGAGCCTTGCAAGAGAAATTCAGAGAGACAAGTAAACAGATCAACTGAACAGAGATGATAAGAGAGAAATTGTCTGAAAAAATACTATCTATAAAAACAATGGGCAAGCTGGATGTATTTTCTCATGCATTTAATTCCAAAGACACCCAGGGGACCAAGGCAGTTGTATGTCACAGAGTTGGACGCCAGGCTGGTACATGCAATAAGTTCCAGGACAGTCAGGGGTATATAAGAAGAACCTTACTACTCAGCAAAAATGAATCAAGGAAACAAAAATGATGTAAAGAACTGAGAGATATTTACTCAAACTTCTACAAAGAGTTACACATTCTCTCCAGTTCTGTATACATGTTCTAGAAACCAGAAGTGCCTCATTTAAATTGTAAGATTAAAACAATCTTGCTAAAAGGAGATGTATGTTTAAACAGTTATGAAATGGTAGTTGAAAATATTAGCAATGTAAATGTTGATCATAAATAGGCAAAATAGGGTTTGGATAGATGCCTCAGTGGTTAAGAACACTGTCATCTCTTTCAGATGCCCCTGTTTCAATTCCCAGGACCCACATGACAGCTTATAGCTGTCTGTATCTCTACTTCAATGGATTTCTCACACAATGGACACAAAATGAAATTAAAGAAATTATAAAGAAATAAAGAAAATGGGCAGCATAGGGCATGAGACTTGGCTCAGCAGTGAAGAGGTCTTGCTGGTCTTGCAAATAACTGAGCCTGATTATTGATGCTGACATATGTGTGGTGATCAGGATCCATGGGAAAAGGGGTTAGGGGTGACAGAGTCCACACAGAAACCTGGCACTCAAACTCCAGAGACAAGACTCAAAGATGCAGATCTAACTTTATTATCCAGGGTAACAGCTTTAAATGACTGAAAACCTCACCAGACCACCCCATGCTGGCCTTAAGTACCAGTAACAATCAAAGAGGTTGGAAAAACTACAAGGAAATGTGAGAGTTGGTCTGGGGGCAAGGTCACCTAGGAGATTTCAAGAAAGATGAGTGTTGGCAGTCACCACCCTAGCTTCAGATCCATTTTAAGACTTCACTAGTATTCTAGGAGTCCCTAGTACATCAACACTGCGTGAAGTGGATCAGGACCTTTCAAGAAGCTGTAAGAGTCGCTGAAACTTCACTCTCCATTCCCTATGGGCCTCTGAAAGACATACTTTGACATACCGCACATGTAGGAGCACACACATCCATTATTAAAAGTTCAGGCGTTCTAGGGCCATCTTCTGACTACTGTGAGAACCAGGCACACATAAGGTGCTTATTCATATCTATAGGAAAAATAGTAGGACTCATTCAAAAAAATTTTATCACAAGCACAATAAAAGAAAGAATATCACACAGTTGCAATCATATGACTCACAAGGTTCAAGTAGTACTAATATCATGATGAAGATCAATACAAGAACATATGCTTCATAGTTACAAAACCTACATTTCAGGCTTTTCAGGTAATAATATAAAAACAGAAAGACGCACATGGTACATACTCTCTCATCAGTGGGAATTAACCATACAGTATAGGATAATCATGGTACAATCCATAGACCCAAAGAAGTCAAGGAGAGCAAAAGGAGGATAGAGGAGTCTCTCTCAGAAGAGAAAATAAGAACTAAATGGAGGGAAGGAACAGGGTGGGAGACAGGGTGGGGAGGGTAACAGGGATGGATATCAGGTATGGGCACAGCAGAGGGAAGTAGGGAACCAGGACGGAGACTAGAAATCAGTGTGTGCATGTGAGGGGGCTACTACTGATCTCTGTTCCAAACAGAGAGGGCCATGGCCAATGAGTCTCTTTGAAAATGGTGGGCTATTGCTCTGCAGCCCTTCAGCCCCCCACTGTACTTTCAGACAAGCACAACAAGAGAATGAAATTCTTAATGACTGTGAAATATTGCTGAATAAAAACAAAAGATTAGAGCAGTGATATATAAAAATGCAGTGTAAGAAGCAATACCAATATAAAAAGGAATTAACTTTATAAAAGGACAAATACATCTGAAAAATCCAGGTAAGTATACTCACTTTGAAAAAAAGGAAAGCAGGACATTTCCCGGAGAGTCAACAAACTGAGAGAAAGGTGAACTGAGTCTAAACAGCTTGTCTCAGAATGATTATTCAAAGAGACAGAAGATGCAGCTGTCCTAGAATTAATATGCTTTTCCAGAAAGAAAATTAAGAAAATTAAGAAAAATCTCTTTAATGACAGCATTCATCCAGCTCTGGCTAATGCTCATAGAGGAGCCATCTAAAAACAGACTTTGCAATCCACAAATGGTGTCATCATTAAGTTACTTTCTGATTCTGGTCCCAGGTTATATTCTGAACAACTTATATATGGATGGGAGACTGTAAGAATAGCCACTTAGACATACATTTCCACAGCACAGATATTCCAACAATCATTTCTTAAGTACACCAGTGCCCTGATACAGAAGGTTACTCATCAGTGCAGGGACCTATGTAGAAGACCCTAGAGGAAAAGGATAGGAAAATTAGAAGACAGAAATTACACAGCCTGGGGTTGGGAGGTCTTCTAAAAGCTATGTCTTATGCCAAGTAAGCTTCTTAAGAATAGCATCTTGCCTACTGCTTACAAGGGGAAAAGGGGGAAAAAAGGGGGGAGACATCTAAGAAGCTGGGAGAAACTCCCATACACTGAGACAAACTCAAAGCAGTCTAATTAAACATTGCTGCACAACGGGAAAACAAGGTTTCTCAAGAACATTCCAGACCAATTCCAGAGTGGCCTTGGGACTGACAACCATAGCTCATAGTAGAAAGTATTGGGATCTCAGGATCTGAAGCAACCCCGCCCAAAGTCCCTGACCCCAGACTTTCCCAGCTCTCCCAAGCACTATCCCTTGCTTTAGAGAAGGACCTCTACTTGATTCTCAATACATCAGGGCATTAGTGAAAGCTGCCAAAGCTAGGTTCCAGGCTATGCCAAGCATGTTTGTGGTTTGAGAAAAAGCTATGTCACTCTACATAGAGGAGGGCCTCACAGAGAAGCCTTGCTTGACTAGGACAACCCTCAACACAGCAGAGGTTTTCCTTATCAAAGAGGTGTCACCAGGGGCAGTCATTCCCATGTGGCAGAACCATGCTTTTCTCAGGAAAAACCTACAACATTATGTCACACTAGGCCTTTATATTGGTTAAGAACCTTTAATGCCTCTTTAAGCACCTTGGTAGAGGTCTGGTTTTTAATATGAGGATGGGTCTAGTGCATGGGTGAAACAAGGGGTGTCTCCTTTGTCATGGTTTGCAATCAAATGTCTGGAAAATCCTAGTGAACACACATGTGTATGTTTAGCATCCTAACTTCTCTCTAACAGGCTTGTTTGTATCTTACTCATGTTCAGGGTGTTTTGGAGGTAGTTCTCCCTCAGCGAAATTCTATTTGGTGTCTCTTACAATTTTCTAAGCATTGACATACCGTTTACATCATCAATTCTACTTCCGACAACATGACTTACTATTAGAGTGCTACTCAACACAGGAGATGCCTTTTACAACCTCCATAAGATTAGCTCTAAGTAGATCTTACACCTGAATATTAAATGCTAAGGGCAGAACTGGTAGAAGATTTTATAGAATTTAATGCTCTCTGGGTTTGGCATCTTACCAAGGATGCTTCTACACATAAGTTTTACCCAAATGTAGTCCCCATAGTGAAGTTATTCAGAGGCCAGTTCCGGGTCAAGGAAATGACTAGGACAACAAGAGACCTAAGAGGTGGCTGCATATGGCTGATGCATACCACCCAATTTTGGCGAGAATCCATCCCCACAAGCTCCTGGAGTTCAGCTTCTTGCACCTCCCTGTTGTGGGCAGAGAACCTGAGCTCACTATACTGCAACTTCAGAGCTTGCCACACCACCCCTCAGAGTACCCAGTGGTGCTTAGAGAACAAAAGCCTGCTCATAAACAGAGCAATACCTGCAGCTTGACACCAGGAAAGACCCACCTTTTCTTCTGCCTTGACGCCCTGATTGGCCAGTGAAACTTGAGTGACATGAGCACCTCTCCTAGGCTTAGAGTGTGCAGAAGGGTGCAGCATAATACTGCCAGGCCCAGGTTTCCAGCCCAGGGCTGTGCTCTTTCCAGATCTGCAGTTCAGGAGCAGTTGTATCTGGCCTCCATCTGTCTCCCAACTCTAACGAAGCAGGAACCACCACTCCATCTAGCTCTGCTCACCAGCCTGCTCATCCATTTATGGGCAGTGACTCCTCCACTCACCAGGTTGGGACTTTGGAACTTCCTTGAGCTTCCCTCAAAACATCTAGCAGCAGAGCTCAGAGCACCTCACACCAAATCATTCAAGCCTGATCAGCTACAGAGCAGGATCTCCAGCATCACTCCCTGAAAAATCTGCCATCTAGCCTGACAGGCAACTCGCACAAAGGGACCTTTCTTCCAGACAAAAACCAAAAACTGAACTCTTGGCCTTCCAGCTCACATGGGAGTTTTCTCCTACAATTAGCATAATCTGGGATGGGTCCTACTCAGGTGCTGTACATGGCCTTTGTGACTGTTACAGAGTCAGGAAATGCCATTATGACAGTTACAGCAGTGTGGGGGGGAGGGGCCTACCAACTCCTGCCTCAAGTGGTTTACACAGATTTCATCTCTGAGATAAACAAAACAACTTTCTTCAAATAAACTGTGAATTGTGCTGAAGGGACACACGTGGTTTTGGTCCCTACCTCGCCTTGCCAGACCAACTAAAGCTTCCAGGATCAGGGGAATGGCTATTTTATACATTGTTGCAACAGAGATGGGCAAGGGCTAGTTTATACGTTGTTGCCACAGAGATGCTGCTGGAGCTCATAAACTACCTTCATATAGATAAATCAGTCAGCAGCAGCCCCACCTGAGGCTTCAGGAACTGCTTTCCTCTCCTTTTATGGCTATGTACATTATTTCATATCAATTTTCAGTTACACTCTTAATGTACTTTACTAAATAAATGATTATATAGAATAACATCTTTTACCCCTTTGTATTCCTATAAACAAAATCACTAAAATGATGTCTTAAAAAAAAGAACAATTTGCAGCATAAATCCAATACAATCCAAAGGAAGTTTCTAGAAATGTATAAGTGGAAAGATGATTCCAAAGCTATGTGTCACGTACAAAACCTCAGAATCCTCATGAGGACTATGAAAAAATTGTACACACATTGGGACAATGTGACTTCTGTACTCAATACAAAGCTACAACCATCATGAATGTGTACAGTATTTGTGAAAGAATAAGTGGGTGACTACAAAAAGCCCAAAATATGCGTCTAAAAATATATTCAAGTTTTAATCCAAAGACCTAGGGAAAGTCTACCAAGAAAAGTATGAATTTGACCAAAGTTACATTCATTCTATGTGTGAAAAAATTATGCAGACTTCATAACTATAAAAACAATTCAAAGTGACCCGTAAACTGTTGTATCTCTAACCCTTCACCTACTACTGATCTCTCTTCCAAACCGATGTCTTGCCCATGTAATAGAACTATGATTTTCTCAAGAAGAAAAGTGCAACTTTATGGCAAACCAGGATTTACTGTTGGCTGTGATTCTGTAATGGTCCATTAACCAGCTTGTTAGATGCCTCTTCTTTGACATGGAGATGGGCTAATGGTTGGTATGAATCAGGGATGTCTCCTTGGTAATGTCTGGAGGCAAATATGCTGACTATCTTCTTGAGGAAACATGTGTTTCCTAGCATCCTGATCACTAACAGCCATAGTTGGCATGATACTTATCTATGGGGTGTTTTAAAACAACCCTTAGCTAAATTCTACTTGGTGTGACTTCCTGTCTCCTAAGCACTGGTAAATCCCTTACATCAACAATTCTACTCATCACATCTTTATAATAAACTGCTACTTAACACACATGTTATTTATAACCTCAACAAAATTAACAAAGCCCTGGCTATGGACAGAGGACTCATTTTTTCCCCTCATCACTTAGTTCTCCAGAACAAATGTCTAGCAGGATGAATTAAGGTCCTTGGACTCCAGACCAAGTGTCACGGAAAATAGTTAAAGGCCTTGAGCACAGGTGTCCTGGATCAGCACAGCCTACAGCAGAAACTCACTTGCTTAACACATGTTAAAATTTGATTGGATGACTCCAACACTCACCAAGGGCACCTAGCTTTGTGGATTTCACCTTATAAAAATACAAAGAAGCTCACCCCCTTAGAGACTTTTCAGATCAAGAAATGGCCGCATCCCTGAGCTCAGAAAATAAAGCTTTCCTTTAAACATTCTGTTCCTGAAGTGAGATTTCTCAGGTTCCACTGCTAACCCAATATAGTGAAGTGTAAGGAGCCTGTAAGACAGCAGAGCTGTCAGAGTTAGATTAGAAGATATTTTTAGTAATAGTAACAAATATCACTTTTAAGGCACTAAGTAGTGAAATTAAATAATATCAGTTGAGTAACAGCCGGTGAGTGTGATGTTTTGAAATAAAGTATAGAAATTAAGGCACTAGGTAATGGAATTAGGTAATGCCAGGTGATTAGCAGCTGGTGTGTGTGAACTTGTGATTGAAAGACCACCCCGGAGGGTATCTTCCGTCAGGGGGACCCCTCCTCAAGGACCAGCGAGACCAGTCTTTTTGGATGCAAACAGCATGAGGTTTATTGATACACACAGGTAACCGGGGCGACAAAGTCAATCGGAAGGCTTGCGCGCCTCTCGGTTGGGGTGACGGGGTTTTATAGGGCTCAAGAGCAAGAAGCACGGTTGCAGAAGGGAGAAGCATAGTTACAGGGATATGATTGGGCAGTTTGAACAAAGCCACAGTTAGGTCATGTAC
>JAQQSO010007729.1:0-10431 GCA_028658305.1 Pachyuromys duprasi | reverse complement strand
GTAGGACTGAAGACCCTATTCAGGGAAACAGGGACTGTTTCAGTCATGATCTTGATGGCTGACTCTTTGACCCTCCCTCATAGGTGCCGGGGAGTGACAGACTGGCTAGATCCCAGGGGAGGACATTGCAGCCAGCCCTGAGGAGTCAGGATAAGCTGGGGTTGGATGGAAGGGAAGGAGGTCCTCCCCTGTTGGTGGACTTGAAGGGGGCGGGGAGGAGGGAGATGAGGGAGGGAGTGGGAGGGTAGGAAGGACTGAGGGAGGGGGCTACGCCTGGGATTCAAAGTACCTAACCTGTGATTGAGATAAAAATAAATAAATTAAAAAAAAAAAGTAACACTGGCATATCTAAAGCCAGAATTATGCTGTAAAGGGATGTTGTCTTGCTAGTACTGAAGGTGAAATACCACAACTTTTATGATATTTAGCTTAGCTTCTAGTTTTTCATATACTTTCTTCTACAAAGGTATTATAAGCAAGCTGTCCTTAGGGACATTTTGCAATTTTTGGGTGAAGGCCACCATGGGAAAAGCTGCAGACTCTGTAACATTTACTACTACAAAAAAATGATAGTTCAAATCTGACCTAAAGGTCTCTACTTTCTAATAAATGCTTGATGTAGTTCAAGGAAAAAAATTAATTTCACAATATCTGCTCTCTTCCTGGCAAAATAATCCTCATTCTGGCAACATGTCCAGCCTCAAATCTGCCTTTCTCAGCTTTTCTACAGATGGAAATAAGTTGCAGGAACCAGATGAAGGCCACAAGTGTCCCACAAACTCCTGCAAAGAAGCAAGGGCTCCTCCAGCTCTTTTGCCTTTATATCCTTTCTTCTTCCTTCCTTCAGAGGAGAAGGAGCAGCAGCAGCCTCTGTACAATGCTGAGTCAGCCCTGAGATGGAACTGAGTTTGGACTAGGATGATGGGAACCAAGTGGACTAAAAATACAAAAGGAACCTGGGACACAGAAATCACAGTGACTCTTCTTTTCCATGTTAGACAACTGACTTGGTGAATTCTGGTTACTTCTCATTATATGAGCAAGGCCACTCTGTTCTGTTATCACCGATATGATGATGGAGCCAGGACTTTAAGACAAGATCACGTACTTATCCTTTTAAATACATTGAGTAATGTCTTTCCTGGGCAGGTATCTTGATGTGGGAATCTGTCCTCTAGGCATGGCAGGAGGCCTGTTAACCCCAGGATAGAAGGGGAATCAGACCCACACTTGAGACTCCACACACTGCTTCCTGCTCCTCAGCTCCACCCTACACACACCTGCAGGTAATCCTGCCCCGGCTGTGTTTGGTGTTAAAATAGACAGGAGGTGCAAGCTGACTGGAGATGTGGGACACCAGAGACGCAGTTTTCATGTGTCATCCCCCTTGCTGGGGTGTAGCTGGTTTTGGTAATGCATTCACTTGAGTCACTCCCTCTCCCAAAACACCCTGAATAAATGCATTGCTCCATCAAGCTAGAGAGGGATGAAAGTGTTTCTTTGGCATGCCACTGCTTTTCTATCCAGGGTGAATTGAAATAGACTTCCCAAAAAAGACACATAATCGTCACATAAAAGAGATAGGAAGCTGTAGAAGACCCCATCTGTGGCCAGTAAAGACTCTTGACCTGGCTTTTTGAGACGTGGTTTCACCCTGTAACTCTGACTGGCCTGGAACTCAAAACATAAACTAGACTGGCTTCAAACAGGCTATTCTTTTTCAGGACAGTTAGGAGTCTCAAGTGTTGACTCCAAGCAAAAAATAATTTCAATCTCTCATAACAGAAGATGAAATGCTTGTTAAAAAATGACAATAAACAGGACCTAACACTGTACAATTACCAGAAGTGATATCTCTACAGGAAAGTGTGAGTTTATAGGAAAAAAAATAGCATGACAGGTGTTTAAAAGCAGAGTTCTGGTCCTGACTCCACCATCACATTTGCTGTTGATCTTTTTTAAAAAGACATCATTTGGTCCCTCTGTCTTCCTTTTCTACAATGTTAATAAATCAGTCCTTGTGCCATAGCTTATAGTGAGAGGTCAATGATGAAGCGCACACAAGCTTTTCAAAAAGAGCATCAATGCTGCTCTGAATATGGAAGGAATCATTATATGAATACTGAGTTCCTAGTATATGTGTTTCCACCATGTTCAGAGAGCCTGTAGTTATCATTATCAGGTTTTGGTGACCCCAATTTTCTCCCTCTTCTCTACCATTAAGACTTGGGAGATACATGTCCTTGGAGACATGAGAATAAAGTCAGAATGGAGTGTCATGGTCATAGGGAAGAGCAGGTGACCATGAGTATGGTGTGTGTGTGTGTGTGCATTTGTGCACACATATGTGTGCGTGCCTGTTTAATACCTAACCTATTTCTTCTTGAGTTTTATTATATTTTATGCAAAGAATTGCTGAATATTCATTGATCCGTCTGGTCTCCACAAGTACGCTATTAGAAATGCATTACTTATCTATATTTTTGAAATGTTGAAATAATTCAGTGTTGATCCTTTGTGAGATAGGTTTGCTACCTTTAAACTGAAGTGACAATGACACCCAAGCTGGCTCAAGTTGTATTTACATCCTTGATGCCTCTAACAAACCAGAGCCTGCATGTGAGAATCCTGTATGTCACTATTAAATTGGAAAAGGCCTGAAATAGCAAAACCTCACTTCTGGTAGGGAAGGGAATGGGGAAAAGGCAAAGAAATGGTCATTCATGCGTCAGTGACAGCCTGCCACCATGAATAACAGTGCCCTTGCTCTCCTCTTCTCAGGGCTCGTAATTTTTTTCCCTGAAGGTGTTTTACCTACACAGGAAGAACTGGGCTGCGGCACGTCTAGTAAAGATGATTTTTAAGGCCTCTTAAAACGCACAAGCCTGTGTTGAGGTTACAAGCCTTTCTTTTTGCATACAGCAATGTCCAGCTCATCTCAGCTGCAGAATAAGACAGAGCACAATGATTTGCCATATTTGTTCCTGGGTTTTGTGACGTT
Organism: Pachyuromys duprasi; assembly: GCA_028658305.1. Classification (NCBI taxonomy): domain Eukaryota; kingdom Metazoa; phylum Chordata; class Mammalia; order Rodentia; family Muridae; genus Pachyuromys; species Pachyuromys duprasi. The sequence continues at coordinate 7,430 of JAQQSO010007729.1, read as the reverse complement.
CTGGTGATAGTAAGAGAACACACTGTTGAGAGAACTTCTTCCTAAACATTACAAGCAAAGGAGTACAGACTCAAGCTTTTGCTACCTTACATAGCATGGGCTCTAAAGGTAAACAGTTGGAGAGCATGGGGCATTTCCACATGAAAGAGCTTGAATGCCATTTGAAGCAAAACACAGCCTTGAGAACACCATCAGGCAAAGTGTGGCTTCTGGGTGTTTTCCTGCCCTTCCATTGTTTCAGCAAGGGTTGCTGCTTTCCCCAGTGCTGACAAGCGCTGCAATGTGACATGCTGGCCAATGATTTTTTTATGATTTGTTTTCCTCTTTCCTCTTATGAAAGATATTTATAGACCTCTAGCTGCATTTGTTTCCGATTTCCCACCCAGTTATCTTCTTGGGTGTGGATTAAATGTAGATCTGGGTGTTGAAAGATATTTACATAAGTGCTGTTTGTGAACACCAAGGCCAGTCCGTCTATTATCGCCGGAACATTTAAATCTTAATGACTGGCATTGTTGTCTAAAAAACGTTGTTTTTCCTGCTGAGAAACTGCATTAGATTCGAGAAGAGGAGCTCATTTCCATTCCCTCAGCAGTCTCTCTAGAAATGACATGCAGTGCTTGAAACTGTTTATTTCCAAATTCGGGCCTCCCGCGCATCAGTCATCAGCTTCAATTACCAGTTTTCCGGAGCCGAGCCGTCAGGCAGCCTGACACCGGGGTCCGGCCTAATTCCCACCTTCTCCAGAGTCAAGAGCATAATGTGCGGATGAAAAGGTGCAAAATAGCCTGGACTTCATTAGCATGCAGGGCCTGGCTGTTCATTTGCTGGCTGCGAATGGAAGTTCTGACACTTGGAGCCTGCTGCAAAATGAGAAAAGTCCTCTTCAGGGGAGACGGGGTCCTTGGTGGTGAGAAAAGGTCATCAAAAAGCCAGCCGCTGTCCTTGCTCCCTGCTCTCCACGACTGCTGATTGATTCCAGGAACACCTCATTACACGCCGGATCAACATATTATTGCCATGTTCTGGGACTGAATTGTTTACAAGTGTCTTTATCGCCAGCAAAGGCCTGCCCGGAGATGCGTGACTACACTCATTTGGCTGTGACCTGCCAATTATGTGTTATCCGATACGTTGCTGGGTATCTTGATCTTTGCCCGGGTCTTCTCCTGGCATCAACACAGTCCCATTTACTACTTCTTTCCACTACTCTTTGGGAAAGTAGCCATTAGCCTGTCAGTGTGTGTGTGTGTGTGTGTGTGTGTTACCTCTGCTACGGTAAATATAAACATCTTTGTTCAATTTCTTGCTGTACATGAGGACCATAATAATTTGAGGGAAAGAAATTCTTCTCTCCCCCTCCCCATATCTCTACCCTTTCCGTGGCGCTGAGGAAACCCACACAATCTTCTATCAGTATGCACAGCAGAGGACTGAGCTACCTCTGCCTCTGCTTACATGCAGGCCCTGTGAGAGAGCTGTCATATTTTATTTGGCTTGAGCCACTGCAAACCACTGCACAGGACCATTTTAATCTTTCATTCCAGACACTTCTATGGCTCCATAAAAGGCAGAGTGGAATAGCAACTCGATTAAAAACTCAGTGAAGAGATTGTGCAAACCCTTTGCCCCCAAAAGGAGAGATAAAGCTACAGCTCCTACCAGTGCGTTCAGCAAGGACACTTGGCTTCCCTTCCTCCGTCGGTGACTATGGACATAACTTCATAACCATGTTGAGATGCAACAACTTCTTTCATTTTTATGAATACTAGTTAGAAACTTAACGACTGCCAAACACTTGTCCCACCTCAAGCCAATAGCATTTAAGGGGCTGTTGCTCTTACATTTCTGATTGCTATCTACACTGGCTCTTTGTGAGTTTTTCACAGTAGTGCACAGAAAAGCAAATTCCAAAACATTTGCCTCTCTTTTCCTGGAAGCGTCCATCCTTGGAAGTAGACATACTCAATAATGATCAAAATGACACTCAAGAATATAACTACCCTCTGAAAGGTTACAGCTCTGAGTGCATTTATTTCTTGCAATTTGCGAGATAAGTGTGCTATTTATGTTTTTAAAATTAATTTTCTCCAGGCACTTTTTCCCCCTCTCCAATTTTTTTGAGAGGAGTTTTATAAAGAGATGGGCCCCTTTTGTCCTTTCTGAAATCTCTCTGGCCTGGCTTTTGACAAATGACTAACTGAAAAGGACAAACAAAGGCACCCTCATCAGAGTGCTTCAGGTAAATTGGAGTCAATGGAGAGATGTTTGCTCCACTGGCGTTTAAGCACACTGCAAATTCTGTAGTGTCATCAACCAACAAATAGCCTGGAAGAGAAGATGTTAGGAGGGGTTACTCAAGGTCTGTTTTTGGAGGGATGATTGCACGAGGCTAAGGTTTCGTCAAGGGGTAATGATGGAACAAGAGTGCATGTTTACAGAGGTTCCCGGTGAGGAGCAAATGTCAGTGTGTGGAAGACTCAGAGGATGACAACAAAAAACGGTGACTCAGCAGTGAGGTTTACCCACAGGGAAGTGTTTCTTTTATAATCTTAGGTGGTAATGATGTAGCAAGAAGAGTGCTCAACCCACATGTAGTTTGGTAGTGAATGTTCTAGGTAAAAGGGACATCTCCGTTCTTTATACCAGCTCACTTGCTGTTTCAGTTGTAAAGCAGAATTCCTCTCTGTTGTGGTCCAAGTGCTTCATCTGCTTTATGAATACCCCCCTTCCCCAAACTGACACCAAAAGTTAATCTTCAATCAGCAGGATGGCCAGTAAGTATACCTACTCTGGTATTCTTTCCTATGTTTAGGAGTCCCAGGTACCTATTTATACTTCTGCTGGTGGGGCCTATACACACACAGACTGCAAGCACAGTGACATAGTGAAATGATCAGAGGATAACAAAGAAGACTCTTGTTTTAAAAGTCATTTATTAAATACAATTTTCTGCCTAGAAACAATATGTATTTACTTACATATTACTCCCAATGATCCTGTGAGTTGAGTGTGGCTACCCTCACTTTACAGATGAAGAAATGTTTCCACATATCTAAAAGAGGTTTTCTATATGCTCAAGATCACACAGCCACCGACAGAGCAATTTAAACCTAGGTGTGATCATGGCAGACCCCATGTTCTATTCTACCTCCTTAGAGCATAGAATATCCACTACAAACCTCCAAGAACCTAAAACAGCACATTTTCTGCACACGAGCTGCACAAAATGGTGCCAGCTGTGACAATGAGTGTGTCAGAAAAACCATCCCTCATTCATCTGGTACCCTTAGCCAAAGAGTTAGCTGAAGCAAGCCCTCTTTGGTTAATAGGGTAATATATATATATATATATATTTCAAATATATATATATTTCAAGCCAAGGATTTGCAGGAAGAACATGTTGAAAGAACTATATAAATACTCTCCACCCTAGTTAGCAGAATCAACTGAGGAAGTCTTGTCAATCTCAGGCTCTTTTGGTCATTCTGGTTGTCTGCAGAGCTTCCTTTGGTGATTGTACCAAAAGAAGAAAAAGAAAAGAATAAGGAGGAAAATAAAGGAAGGAAGAAAGAAGGGAAGAAAGGAAGGAGGGAGGGAGGGATTAAGGAAAAGCAGGAGGGGTGAAAGAAAAAAGGAAAGAGAGAGAATCTCAGAGTATACTCAGTGTACATCTTAGGGTCATGAAAGCCCATTCTTCCCCAGGCTTGCTCTGCCTTTGGAAACTTAACACTTAAGAGTCAAATCACAGGGTAGGAGACTAGACTCCAGAGAATTGAGAGATATCCATCCACTGACTGCCAAGCCACACAATCTTTTTCATTTGTTCTGAAAATTTCCCTCACTTCATATTTCCATGTTTCTCTGCATTCTGTGGGCATGTGTGCTACTTTCTACTGCCCAGGATAATAAATAAATAAATTTGGTATGTCTTCTGGACCACCAGCCTGGCTGAAGTGAAGAGAGATGATTCATCCAGGAGAATACCTCATTTTCAGGTATCCATTCCTCAGTACCAGCTAACCTCTGATCTTCCAGAATATTCATTTGGCTCTACTTTCTTCTGTAAGAGAGAGAGGAACATTGTTCTCATCAGTTAATTTACACTAAGACACAGATATTCAAGTTTGCACCTTGCCTATATCAATTTTACCTCCAGCGGTTATTACCTAACTTTTTTAAAAGGCCACTGCTTGACCAGGGGATAGAACATCTGGTGAAGCTACTAGCATTTGGGAAGAGGAAACTTCTCAGGCCTTCCAGAGGACCCATTTCATTCACAAGCATTTCTGCATGTAGATTTATGTATGCCATCCATGTCTCACTTATGATAGGAGGATTTTTAAAATAACTTAATTTTCAAAATATCTACTTGAATATTCTAGGATAAGAGACTAGAAACAAGTTTTACTCCTCTAAATGTTAATATCAGAGCAATGGGTGCTGGTCACTCTCTCTGCCTGGCCCTCATGGCTGTGTCCTTTGTATGTGTATGAACATGAACTAAGAATCCACTACCTGCTCCAAACTGTTCAAAGTGTCCTTAGAATTCTAATTTCCATCTTCTGTCCTGGAAGATTCAACAGTAAGTTGTCAGTCACAAAGAATTTCACAAGACAATAAATAATTAAGGAAAACTTAACAAGTATGGCTAATAAATGTCCTAACAGTTTGGCTGGGGGAATGGACTTGAAGACCTTTGTGGACTAGCATGTTGGCAATGGCTTCCTATATGATGTATAATAGAAATGTGTCCTGGGGACTGCATGGGCAAGGTGGACAGTACTCAAGTTCCTCCCATCTCATGAAACTCCTTTCATCTGGAAAAGTAGCCAGTTTCTCTTGCATCTAGCCCAAATCCTTTGAGAGTTTTGACCTATAAAATGAGACCAGAGTGACATCTCTTGGATCTTGGACTGTGTAAGCCTTTAAAAGACCCACATTCTCCATGGCCTTTCTCTTATAGTCCAGTTGTTGTACAGGTGAAATATGTCTGTTAGGCCACAGAATAATAACAGGCCATGTGAATATAGGCTCTGGGAGATGAGTAGTCACCTTACAATTTCTACACAAATGCTGGCCCTCCATGAAGAAATGTCCAGTAAATTCTGCCTGGATTTCTGACCCACAGAAAATGTTGCTTTAAGCTGTGAAGTCACAGGGTGGTTGGTTAAAAAGAAAAAGAAAGTAGATAAACAGTTCAACATTAATAAAGGTAATTCAAGAGTAAGGAACTGATTTCCCCATTAAAAGACCAAAGTAAAATAAGAACAAACTCATATGGTATTTGAGAAACTCTTAAGTCTGTAAACCAATCCAACTGGAGTAGGCATTTCCTATTAGGAGCTAAAAGAATACATATTAATGGTGAACCCAAATAACTTTAATACAGAAAGTAGATCTTAAGGTCATTTACTTGAAGTACTCGGTGGTAGGTGTCTTGTCTGTACTCTTTTCCTTTTTATGCATCATTGCGTAGCAGCTCAGTGTCCAACCACCAGCACCTTGGTTCTCCCTTCTGAATCTAACCTTGCCTGTGCAATAGGCCAGAGTGCTTGTGAAGTCATGCTCACAAAGAATAGCCTTCAGCTAACAGGAGGGGGTGGCTGGAGCAGAAAGACTCCAACTCACACAGGCTCATAGTCTCCCTGGTTCTTCCAAAGATTTAAATTCTAGTCATCCACAATGACGGTTTGTTCTATAACATACTTGAGTAGAAGTCCTCTTCTCCGACACCAGAAAGTTGCTTTTCTTTCTATCCCTCAACTAATGGTGCTTTCTGAGGTCCTCCTCTAAAATACTGCTTCCTTTTCAAGAAATACAAACTATTATATTCTCCTACCACAGTTAAAAAAAAAACAAAGCTAGGAAAAAAGTTTTTTTTCTGAATATGTGCCATTAAAAACATGAACAAAACTATGAAAGTTGTAAGTCAAAATAAAAATTCATTTCTCCCCATATAATATCCCAGAGTAAAAGAGATGATTCTGATCCAGGAGGGAATCATGGGACCCCAGAGCTTCCATTGGCATCATTCCCAGAGAGCAACAAGGAAGAGAGAGGCATGTATGAACAAATGTGCAAGCCAATCTGCTTGTGTCCTGCTGGTGAGAATGTAGTCATGCAGGCCATATGCAAAGGAGACTAAGAAATGCAGTTTAGATGGACAAGAAGATCACAAATTGGTGAAAAGTGGCACACTATAGTTTGCAACAGAGAAAAGTAGACAATTACTCGAGTACCTGAAGTTAGTGAGTGGACAAGGAGCCTTTCTGCCCACAACCTTTCTTTTTTGTATTCCCACTTTGATTCCAGCCATGCTATGGAAAGGGATCTGGTACTATATGGGTCCAACACCCTTCATCACAGAATTAGCATAGCAGAACATGCTCATGGATTCCTCCTCTGGATAGGTTTACTAGACCTGCCTAGCTACAATCCTGGCCAGGATAGAAAAGGAAATAACTGGGGATCTAGCACATAGCCTTAGTGACCAGAAACGTTGATAATCACCTCTGGAGAACTTTGGCTTGCTTCTGTGGTTTCCAACCATCCAAAACCCACAAAGACATATCATTTTGAGCCATTACCACAGGTAGAGATAACACTTAACTTAGGAGAGTTCATTTAGGTATTAAAATAGAAGACAATGAGAATGGATGCTTTATTTGGGCGATCCTGTTCATTGCTTTTTTTGTGAATCCACATTTTTCAAATTCAAATTTTTATGAATTTTGAGTGTTAAGCTGACCACATATGTAAAAAAAATATTTTTTCAGGTCACCTGAAGTAAATAAGTTAGAAGACTTTGTTTACAGAAAGAATTTCATGACTATGCATTATTCGTAGCGTTCAAGGAAAAGTTGTGCATCTTAAAGAGTCTAGCTTTGTTTTCCAGCACTAAAAATAAAATAAAATAAAATAAAAAATTTAAAAATCTTTATTTTAGTAAAGAACACACTGAATCTTTAAAACATCATTCTGCCTCTTGGCCATTAACTTTTCCCCCAGGCATAAGGTATGCATTTTCTTTTTCAACTTTGGTGAGAAATTACAAAAGTTTGTGAGTTTTTCTATTCTTAAATTTAAAACTACATTCATTCATTCATTTAGAGGGCGATAAAAAGAGAACACATGTGCCATGGCATGTGTATGGAAGTCAGAGGACATCTGTGGGAGTCAGCTCTCTCTTTCCATCACATGTGGTTTGAAGATAGAAATTTAGGTACTACCCTTCACAGTTGAGTGACTGAACTTGTACATGGAAAAACAAAACAAAACACCCCAGGGCACAGTTTTGGGGGATGACAGCCAGAATAAAACCAAGGTGTGGGGGAGGAGCAGGTGGAGATTAATTTTCCACTATGTTGGTTCTGGTATCTTTCATTTTTCTCTCTACATGCAACTGTTATTTGTTTTTTAAAATTCGT
>JAQQSO010007728.1:0-10434 GCA_028658305.1 Pachyuromys duprasi | reverse complement strand
GGGGGCGGGGAGGAGGGAGATGAGGGAGGGAGTGGGAGGGTAGGATGGACTGAGGGAGGGGGCTACACCTGGGATTCAAAGTACCTAACCTGTGACTGAGATAAAAATAAATAAATTTTAAAAAAAGTACAACATTCTTAGCCAGCATGGAATTATAAATCAAATTACATCTTACTTCTGTCTTAACAGATTTAATGCAGTATCCTTACAAAACTATGTACTAAACATAGTACTGTGTACAATGGCAAACAAACAAACACATATACCCAGGACATGGTACATTGCTGGTAGGGATGTCAACTAGCAAAGATCTTATTTACATAATTGTAGACTCTTCTCAAACATGAAAAAATTACTTCCTGGTCTAGCTATATCATTCTTGTGACCATACCAAAGAAATAGAGCTCAACATAAAAACAGATATCTTCTGTTGTCAATATACAAGTTTTAAAGCCAAAGTGTCTTTCAAGACGTATGTGTTTGTGTGTATGTATGTTTGTGTCTGTGTGTATTTGTGTATGTGTCATTTAAACACAAAGAAGAAAAACCCTACATCATTTGCAAGAAAATGATTAGAACTGGAGGTCATTATATTATCCAAAAGATGATTAAGGAGAATATCTAGAGTGTACCCTGCTGAAATTACATGACCCAATTTAATGAAAATGTCAGTATAAATATACCAATATTTTTCTTTTAAAATTAATTTTTAATTAACTTTATATTCCCAATCACAACTTTCCCTCCCTCCTCTCCTCCAAATCTCTCTCTCCTACCTCTCCTCTTCCCAATCCTTGAGTCCCCCTTTTCTCCTCAGAAAAGGGTAGGCTTCCTGTAGATATCAACCTGCCTTGGCAGATCAAGTTACAATAGGGCTAGGCGCATCTTCTCTTATTGAAACACAGCAATTATATATTTTTCAAAGCAATTTAAGACAATTTTTCTTAAGACACTTTTTCTAGGAATATTTAAACTATATTGGGGCTGAGTATAGTGTAATACACTTATAACGCCTGCCATTAAGAGGCTGAAACAGGAGGATGTAAGTATGAGAAAAGTATGAGCTACGTGGCATAACATTATCTCAAAAAATATTGCTGGGGACATAACTCAATGCCAAGAGCATTTCACTGGAAGGGGTAAATCAATGGGTTTGAATCACAACAACCACACAAACACACACACTTGTCAGGGTTGGGAACACACACTTATAATTTAGCACTGGAAAGCCTGAAGCTGTAGCTCCTAAGTCAAAAGTAACTCTGGGCTACATAACAAGACTCTGTCTCAAAATTGTAATAAAATATTAGGCAGTAATGTCTATCTGGTAGTCTGCTTTATATAACCTAGAATAAGTGTTTGGAGCCATGCTATTCAATTTAGTAACCACCAGCCATATGAAGCTGCTTAGAGTTAAACTGAAGTCAATTAACCTTAATTACAATTAATACATTCAGTTTCCAAGGCACAGTATACATATTTCAAGTTCTAGTTATTTGTTTCAGAGCAGATAGCGCTTGAGTGCCACAGATAAACAATATTTCTATCATTACAGGGTGTTCCGTTGGATCATGCTGATACAGATGAAAAGAACAGAAGTTTTACTTTCAAGAAACTTTGTCTCAACTAAGCTTGGAATAATCTCCAGGCTATTGTGTATTCAAAGCTATGCTTTCACAATGATCAATAGGCAAATATCTTCATGTTGTTTTTAAACCAGAACAATAGCTTTATTCATATGTAAAAAGATCTTACAAATTTTCCCAGTGCAAAAGTATGGCATAGTGGGCTTTTATTTTTTTATTTTTTATTTTAATCACAGGCCATTCACTCTGTATCCCAGCCGTAGCCCCTTCCTTTTTTCCCTCCCAATCCCACCCTCCCTCCCTCATCTCCTCCCTACCTCCTTCCAAGTCCACTGATAAGCGAGGTCTTCCTCCCCTTCCATCTGACCCTAGCTTATCAGGTATCTTCAGGACTGGCTGCAATGTCCTTATCTGTGGCCTAGCAAGGCTGTTCCTCCCTCAGAGGGTGAGGATGGTCAAAGAGACAGCCACTGAGTTCATGTCAGAGACAGTCCCTGTTCCCCTAACTAGGGAACCCACTTGGATACTGAGCTACCATGGGCTACATCCAAGTAAGGGTTGTAGGTTATATCCATGCATGGTCCTTGGGTGGAGAAACAGTCTCATAAAAGACCCCTGTGCCCTGATATATTTGGTCCTTGTGGAGCTCCTATCCTCTCCATGTCATACTAACTCCCCCTTCTTTCATATGATTCCCTGCACTCTGCCCAAGATTTGGTTATGAGTCTCAGCATCTGCTTTGATACACTGCTGGGTAGAGTCTTTCAGAGGCCCTCTATGGCAGGTAAATGGTGGGATCTAGAAAAGATCATTCTGAGTGAGGCATCCCAGGAGCAGAAAGACACACACAGTATATACTCATTTATAAGTGGGTACTAGACCTGTAAGATAGGATAAACATACTAAAATCTGTACACCTAAAGAAGATAAACAAGAAAGAGGACCCGGGTAAGATGATCAATCCTCATTTAGAAAGACAAAGGGGATCGATATTGGAAGTAGGAAAAAACAGGTAGTGGGCTTAAATGCCTATCAAAGACTAGTAGAAGAAAATTTGTTATATATTTTTTAAAGGTGAGACAATGGAAACCAATTTGAAGATCTGAAAAGAGTTCTTTATGGCAGTTCAAAGACATAAGAATACAAAGAACAATTCTGTTTCTTTTCATGAATAAATGCCCCTCCGCCTGCCTAATGGAATGCTGTTTTCTCACAGTAGAAATACTTAGATATGTGTCCAAAAGTTGTTTTAAGGAGTGACCATTTTATTCAGTTCTGAAAATTTTGTCATTGACCTAAACAGAAAATATTGGTGATTTAGAGAACATAAACATATAGGACAGAACTCTTACAACTCTTTTTGTTACTGATTCATCAGAACTCATGGATCTAAAAAAATATTTGAAATGACATGACCTAAACAAAGAATTGAAGCATTTGGGTGTAAGCTACCCAGACAGTTTACAGAACATATTAGCACAGATATCATGGTCTTGTTATTTTACTCATAAGTCTTATTAACACAGCATTCTACAAACAAATTCAGATGACAGCACTCCTTTAAGCGCTGACTGCCATGGCTCCCATCTCACTTAGGATTCACTTCAAGGTCTTTAAGTTGGCCAAAGAGGTCCTCAATGATCAGTGCTAATAAATGTCTTACCCTCTACCTAGTCAAATGTTCTTGGCTCCATTAACTCCAGCTGCAGTTAAAAAATAAGTCACAGTCATGTAGAACCCTAAACCAGGGTCATGGCCTCAGGTACGAAATTTGCATTATTTTTCCACTATATATCATTTGCTTAATTCTGTTGTCTCCATGTCTTGGCATAAGTTTAACTTTTTAAAAAAGTTTCACATTCTTAGTAAGTTTGTCTCTGATAACTCTACTTTTCTTTATAAACATGAGGAGGTAATTCTCCAATTTTAATATTGCTGTCTGGACATTTTCAGATATGAAGTCCTAAAATTTGTACGGTTTTATATTGGAAAAGGCCCTTGGCAGTGGTGTAGTACAACAACACCTTTCTATATAAAAGTAGCCATGCCGCAAAAACTTCACTGAAAATGCAAGGTCAACCAGCTAATTGGGGCCAGAGACAGAAATGGAGAACAGGTTTTCAAAGTCTCAGTCTATTCATAAAATATTGTTTACCCAATTCTGTCTTTTAGAAAGAATGTGCCATCAACTCTGACAGTTATATTAGAAAAGGGGATAATATTGTATTTTCAACTATAACATCATTACAGTAAGTGAACAGCCTTGTGAACAGCATTAGCCTGAATAAACAAAATCAGAAACCTTCCTGAAACCACTGCTTTTTTTTTCCACACCATAAATGCCACGTTTATTTATTGGAGGCTCCAAGCCTTTAGTAAGCACAGAACAGTAGGGCTCTCCCTTTTGCTGCCCTGAGCTCAGCTCCTCAAACATGCAGGATGGGGCTGGTATATGAGGCCATGAGGTCTACAGGTTCAGGTCCACAGGAAAAGCAAAATACTCCATCCCATGCCCTCCCCTCCTAAACTGTATGGCCTACCAATAGGAAGTTAGGGCTGCCTGTATCCACTGCAGTAACCCCTTCTTGGTGGCTGACTCCCTTCCCTTCCTTTCCCTCTGATATCTCTGGATCTCAGAGCCATAATCCATGCTTTTGTCCTTCACATTGGTGCCGTACAGGCTGCTTCTGTGCTTCTCTCCAGTTAGGTTAACAGCTGGGTAGGGCAGGCCGGGCTCTGTCTGTCTTCACTCTGTGTAATGAGCTCAGGACTAGGCACTTTGTTGGGGACTGAATGAGCAAAGGCCTGTCCAGAGAATTAGCAAAAGTACGGAACACCTGACTGCACTGTGACCAGTTGCAGATGTCTCCTGGCTTCCTGGGCTCCTGGTTGGGCCTGAAACATCTTCAGGCCTCAATTTTCCATGGCCTGACCCAACACCACCTCCTATCCCGAGGCTTCTCTAGCTGGGCACCAGGTTCAGGGTTAGGTGATGGCTGGACAACTGATACTGCTACTTCAAGGCCTTGAGGACAGCCTCCAGCTTCATGACCATGACTAGGTCACCTTTCACCGGCCACTCATGTAGGCCCCCAAGGGCCAGAGTTCCCTTCACAACAAGGCCATCTTCATCACCATGTCAGGGATGCCATCAGGCACTCCATGTCCCACTCTGCCTTGTCCTGTATTAAGGTCCAGGAAGTAGGTACTCTGGGTGCCGCTCCGTAGGAGGACATTGAACTGATAGCAGGCCCCCACCTGGCTGGTCAGTGCCTCTAACAGGAAGGGTTGCAGGGCAGTGAGGATCTCCTCAGCCACTGGCTGCTTCAGGATGGGCTCAGTCACAGCATGAGAGGCAGGTGGCTCCACTTCACTTATCATTTCCAAAGTTTCCACTGGCCCCGGGGACGGAACACCTCCTACCACTGAGTTCACGCTTCCCCTCAGCAAGTGGAGGGCGAGCTGTTGGAGGTTGCTTTCCAGGCTGGATACAGCTGGGCTGTCTTGGGGTGGCTGATGCACAGCTTCTGCTGCTAGCTCTACGCGGTCTACCTCCAGTCGTCAGGCTCTGGTCACATCATTGATCTCCAGCTTGAAAGCAGGAACATTGAAGGCTAGGGTCCTCAGATCCACCCTCTGAAAGGAATCAATGAAAAGCAGAAGAACTCTCCCAGGCCCTTGGGGGGCATGGATCCGGCCCAGTCGAAACACAACCATCCTCTCATAGGTGAGCATGATCTTCAGAGCAAACCAGCTGGAAATGGGGAAGGTCTGGAGCGGCACCAAGAACCCCAGGAAACTGATGAGGCCATGGCAGAGACAGGAGGGCCAGCTCCTTAATGATGGCAGATTCAAGTCACTGTGTACAAGGTGAAGTCAGAAGGCCTGAACTTTGGTATAAAAGAGAAATTCAACGTGCAGACACCACAGGAAGCATGGCAGTATGTGGTAGGAAACCGCTGCTTTTTATGGTAACTTAAATAAAAGATTATTTCTTTGAGGTAGAATTATATAATACCTCATACAAACTTTCATGAAACTAAAGATTTTACAACATAGTACGTTTGATATTCAGAGATTATGTAGTAAAAAGAAATGCTTATCCTAAATATATAAACTAAATTTTGGTCAAATTCTACTTTCTTTTTGTTTCTTGTCACTTGTGCTCTACATTATTCCCTTGTTGCCAGCTGTGGTGTTAATATACTCTTTTTTTTTTTTAAGTTTTCTAAACTGGGTCTTTTTTGGTCCAAACCACTTTTATCTTTAGTTTATTAGAAGCATCCATATATCACAGCCTAGGAAAAGAAGATAAGATAGAGCATCTTTCTTGCATATAAATCATGACATGTGGATCATCTCTGTTAATTAAAAAATCCTCATGAGGCTAAATTCAACATGATAGAAGTTTAGGATATCCTTGATAAAGGACAAACCTGGAAGGAAAAGTATTTGAAATTTCCGTGAAACAGAAAGTAGTTAACTTTAGATCACAGCTGTATTGATAGTGCTAAAATTCCCTATGCCAGTTAAATTACACTATAATTTGGTGCTTATTGAATATCAACATGTTGAAACATTATTGTAGGTGAATAATTTTTGGTTCATGGTATTTCTTTTTTCAATATTGTCTGGCAATATAAAAACCTAGCATTAACCTAGTAGGAAATACACAGCCTTGATCACAGAGTGTGAATTCAGCAAGGTCAGCAAAATATAAGCAGAATTTTCACCAGCTCCTTTCAGTGACATATTAAAAAAAAATAAAAAGAGGCCATTAACCTTGAGTTTGGTTTGCATGGTTATTTGATACACTTAAGGCGTAAAAGAGTCAGTATAAGAGTTTTTCAAGGTAGGAACACATATTTATTTTAAGGTTGTAATTACTTATTCTTGTAGTTTGTGTCAGTCATGTCAATAGGATTATATTCCAGAAATTTATTTCCCCTAATGATGGAACAATGAAGTAATTTAACCTTATTTTCTTCCTAATCTAAAACCTTTCACTTGTACTGTGAAGAAAGGCAGCTGGCTTCATTTGAGATGTGCTCATGCACAAGGCCAATAAATATCTTCAGGCTTTATACGAAGGCCATGGAAAGCTGATCATTCAAGAAATGTGTACAGTTGAACTGCATTTTCTGTTTCTTGCGGCCATTAATCCTGGCTTTCAGGAATATTGCCACCTATGTTAAAGGGCAAGCACAATGCTACATTAATCATGGGCATAGGTATTGTCCTGAGAATTCCTGTTTTGTTTATTTTTATTTAAGTGTTTATTCAGATACCTGCATTACAAGCAAACAGCACTTAAAAATAAAGGCATAAGGGAAGAAGTGATTGTTCAGATTATGAATTATTTGATCCTGCTTCACGTCAAATCTACTCTTTTATTACTGCAAAGCTGTGTCCTCTTGAAAGATGCCAACATATATGGCAATCACAATTAGTCACAAAAGATTGCAAGTCATAGACAAAATCTTCCAGTGGTGAAATTATTCCTGTTTTTATTCTTTTTGATTCATGTTGCTGATAAAGGTGTTATCTAACAGTAATATACACCATTGCATACCAGGAAGGGCACGGCCTGTTCACTTTTTTCTCCCATTTCCCTTCAGACTAGGAATATAGCTAGGATACTTTTAAGAGTAAAATCAGACCACCAGACCTCCAAATCTAATGAATATCAACATTGCCTTTTATTAGACAATGAAAGCCATAATCCAGCATATCATTAATTCTCTGCTTATATATCCCTCACTCAGTATAGGATTACAACAGAGAAGCTCCTCTGGGGCACTTCCAATTTATAAGAGAAAATAAGGTAACAAAGTTGAAATGCATTATATAAAGCAATAACTTCATTGAAAATTATTATTTCTTCCCTGTTTTAGAAGTTACTGCTTACATCCATTATTTAATAAAATTGAGAGCTTTGAGGAAATTTTGATTATTCCTTCATGATACTTTTAGCTTTTACTGAAAGATATTTAGAAGATTAAAAATAAAATTGAATCAGTCTTTTCTGGAAGATAACATTTTAAATATATTAGTTGGGGTTTGTAGCTTACATGAGTAAGATGTCTTAGCAAAAATATTTTTTCTTACTTATTCCCCAAAATTTTAGTTCCAGCTGTACTTTAGGTCATAAACTAAGCATTAAATTATCAGATCTAAGTTAATTGCAGCTATAGCCTGATCTCAGAAACTGTTAGATTTCTCCTAAACTGTAAATTGTGTAATTATTTGACTTCTTGCACCATAGAATGATTGTTCTCTATTCATAGACTGAGGACAGTCTTAGCCTTTAAGTTCTTATAAGGAAATGACTTCAAACAAAATCACTTTGGATAACACTTGTTTACTAGAAAGGTTCTGTAGAAGCAATAGTATTCTCTTCTGGGAATTGAAACAAGAAAAGAGTAAAATAAAAAAGCTAAAGTGACATGAGCTCTGTTTTATCTTTTATTTTAATTTATCTAGAGTTAATTTTATTGGAAAAATTATTTACAATATTACGGTATCAAGGTATATAAGACATTGTCTTCACAGTGTTCACATGTACATTACACGCATTGATAAGCAATATTTTATTATCTATGAATTCCTACACTTGCATTTTTCAAGTTCAGGATCCAAGAACAACCACCTTTTGTACTGTATATTTCTTGAGCACATCTCGTCCTGCTAATGTTCCCTGAAAAACTGAATAGTGATTTCTTAAGTCAGTTCTTTCTTTACCCCACCTCCACAAGTTAAATAACTCTTGTCAACCAGTATGGATTTTGGAGATGTTAGAGGAGGAGTTCTGACTCTAACTGCCCATGAGATTGTATCAGTCCATTTTGAAACATTAGCCTGGCAGTGTATGGGTAATGACCCAGTTAAAGCATTATTAGATAAGAGTTTAACAAAAAGCTTTGAACAGTATTTGGCAAAAACTTAGTCTTTCTGTAAGCTAAATCAGAAATAAAGCAAAGTTCACTCTTCCTGTGGTCTTGTTCACTCTGGGTTATTAACTTCTCACTGCTTTAAAGGATGTATTTTTTTGCCTCATTTGTGTGGGAAACATACCAAGAAGTGTAAGTGAAAAATTACTGGTCTGTATAACTTACAGCCCTATGTTAGAGTTCATGAAAACAAAACAAACAAACAAAAAAGACTTAGTGAAACAAATTGTTATTTTGCAATGAGATCAACTGGAAATGGTAGTTTGAAAATGCAACTTATTTTTCTTTGTAAGCAAAACATTGTCTGAAAATGCTTGTACCTCCACATTATCAATTTAGTGTCAAGTATTTTTAAGTTGCTTGTTTTTATGGATTTTCCTTCTCAGTTATTGTATACATTCCAGATGTAGTAAATAAGTGGCTAGAACTCAATTATTTTCTAAAAGATGGAGCTTAGAAA
The DNA here is from genome assembly GCA_028658305.1 of Pachyuromys duprasi. Taxonomy (NCBI): domain Eukaryota; kingdom Metazoa; phylum Chordata; class Mammalia; order Rodentia; family Muridae; genus Pachyuromys; species Pachyuromys duprasi. Next base: position 1,438 of record JAQQSO010007728.1, on the reverse strand, counting down.
CATTAAGTTTTGATTTTTGACTTCAGAAATCAAAACAGAATGTGTGCTTTCGTTTGTAAGAAACAATAGATAACCTTGACTTTTTCACACTGGCATTTTTATTGCTGAATATCTTATCTTCGTGTCATATTTTGTGTAGAATAAAGTTGAATCTAACTTCAATACCTTATATAATTCACATATCAGGGAAAGAAGAAGAGAAGATAGAGAAAATCACACATGGGTCAAGGGTGTCATCACTACTTCACTCTAAGGGTGCTGTGTATGGCTTTTCCATGTATTCATTGTACAAAGTCACCAAGCTTAGATTGTAAGGGAGGTATTAAATCCATCTGGTACTTCACTTGTTAATTCACATACATGGCATTCAACTGCATTTCTCCAGAGGTAGATGTACCTTTTCTCCACAAAAACCCAACTACAATTCACCCTGCCTGGATAGAAATGGTGTTGCTGCAGGAAAAAAATGGATGCCTTACTGTAAGTCACAGGAAAGAACACTATATAATAGAAGGATCTTGGCTAATTCCTTCAATACCACAATCTAGTAGGCCATAGCATCCCAGCCAATATATAACATAAAATCATCTCAAAGGCCAGGTTCCATAGAGGCAGAGCCTAATGATAATAATTTTTAATGTAATTTATTTATTTATTAATTTATTTTTGTAATTTATTTATTTTTATATCAATCACAGGTTAGGTACTTTGCATCCCAGGCATAGTCCCCTACCTCATTTACTCCCACTCTCCCCATCACTCCCTCATCTCCCCAACGCCCACTCCAAGTCCACCAACAGGGGAGGATCTCCTCCCCTTCCATCCGACCCCAGTTCATCTTGTCTCCTCAGGGCTGGCTGCAAAACCCCTGGGATCTAGCCAGGCTGTTACTCTCTGGCATGTATGGGGAGCCAGCCATCAAGATCATGACTGAAACAGTCCCTGTTCCCTTTACTAGGGTCTTCAGTTGGACATCGAGCTACCATGGGCCATATCTGAGCGGAGGTTCTAGGCCATATCCATACATAGTCCTTGGTTGGAGAAACCGTCTCATATAAGACCCCTGTACCCTGCTCAATTTGGTCTTTGTGGAGCTCTTGTTTTCCCCAAGTCTTACGAATTTCCTCTATTTTTAATATTATTCCCCGCCCTCTGCCGAAGGCTTGGTGGTGAGTCTTAATATCTGCTTTGATACATTGCTATATTGATTCTTTCAGAGGCCCTCTTTGGTATGCGCCTGTCCTGTTGCTTGTTTTCTCCTCCACTCAATGTCCATCCCATTTATTCATCCAAACGAACATTGATCACACCAACCTGGGTCCTCCTTCCTGTATATCGTCCCTAGGTATGTAAATTACAGCTTGACCTTCCTATCCTAGAGGTCTATATAAGTGAGTATATACCATATCTTTCTTTCTGCTTTTGGGATACCTCACTT
>JAQQSO010007727.1:0-10435 GCA_028658305.1 Pachyuromys duprasi | reverse complement strand
CATGAAATTCGCAGGCAAATGGTGGGACCTGGAAACGATCATGCTAAGTGAGGTTTCTCAAAAGCAGAAAGAAACATATGGTATATACTCACTTATATAGACCTATAGGATAGGCAGGTCATGCTGAAATCTATACTCCGAGGGAGGATATACAGGAAGGAGGATTTTTTTCAATTTTTATTGCCTGAAAAATCACATGTTCATTGGGGTTGTTTCCTTTGAAAATTTCAAAAGAAAATAGATTTGATTGTGCATGAATTCTTTAGAGTATAACTACTTTTTCCATCTCAAATATATTCATTCAACTGAATATTTAATTATCACACCTATTTTTCTTTGCTGATTTTGATTTGTGTTCATTCCTTTTATAAAGACTTTTGTGATTGTTAATGTGTCCAGTTGGTGGCTTATGATTACCTTTCCATTTAAATACATTTGACTGTGTCACATAAGCAATATACATTATATCATATAAATATGTTCATAGGTTCTGTGATATAAAGGTACAGATATCATACAGAATATTTGCTCACTAATATTCGTTTACCATATTCTAAAATGTGAGCTATTATGTTGATAACAAAAAAGACTGCAGTTGATGACATTTATTTTAGAAATTCATCTTTACTAAATCAGTATGGTTCCCTAAGCATCTGACATAAAAATAATATTCTGATGTATTATGATATATGTATACATGTATATATATGTATACATATATATGTATATATATAGTGTGTTATATAAAGAGATAGATTAAACAGGTAATATTTAGGAATACATAAGTATAAACTTAAATACATTAATACATAAAACAATAATTAATGAATTATTTCAGAGTCCATGGCTTTGAAATAAAGCAAGGAGGAGTATTTGCAAGGGCATAGCAAGAAGAAAGAATAGGGAAAAATATAATTATATAATAATCACATAAACAGAATAAAAAACACAGTATACAATTACAAGGTGACAAAGAACTTTTTATCAATACATAATTGACTAAATGACTTTTGAAAAAGAACAGAAAAGTTGAGAAGAATGAGACAGAGTAAGAAACCTGATTGTTAGTGAACTTTGTTAACTAACCCAAGAAAGCTTATTTGGCACTTAGGTTTTGCTTTACTGTTGGATATTTTGGCTATTTAAATACATACTGTTGAAGTTGCATTTGGAAAACTTGAAATAAGAAATATCTTCAAAGAATATGGATATATATTATACACGTGTGTGATTTTATATTTTTATGACTACACAATTTTGACTTGTTTTTTTTTTTTTTATTTCTGTAGAGTCAGGCATTGTGTGTATGTTCATGGGTGTAGAAGTCAGAGGTCAACATAAGACACCTTTCTTTCTTCCTCTTTTTTACATTTTTTGAATTTATTTTTATAATTTATCCACTTTATATCCCAAATGTAGCCCCCTTATTCATCTCCTCCTGGCCCCACCCTTCCTCCCTTTCTGGAAAGTATCTCTTTACCTTAGACCACAGAAAGAGGGAGCCCTTTTCCCCTACTATTTGACTGGACACACTTCTTAATCACTTTATATCATATCATTTGAGACTGGGTCTCTTTTTTAATTATAATTTTTATGTTTTTATATTAATTACAGTTTATTTACTTTGTGTCCATCTGTAGCCCCTTCCCTCATTCCCTCCCAATCCAGCCCTCCCTTCCTCATCTCCTCCTTGCCTCTCTCTAAGCCCACTTATAAGTCCTCCTCTCCTTCCACTGACCCTAGCTTAGTAAGTCTCACCAGTACTGGCTGCAATGTCCTCCTCTGTGGCCTAGCTAGGCTGTTCCTCCCATGGGGGGCTGGGAGGGTCAAGAACCTGGCCATAGAGTTCATTCCAGAGACAGTCCCTGTTCCCCTTACTAGGGTAACCCACTTGGATACTGAGCTGCCACGGGCTACATTCCACAGGGGTTTTAGGTTATAACCATGCATGGTCCCTGGTTGGAGAATGAGTCTCAGACAAGCCCCTGTGCCCACCTATTTGGTCCTTGTGGAGCTCCTGTTCTCTCCAGGGCTTACTATCTCCCACTTCTTTCATAATATTCCCTGCACTTTGCCCAAAGTTTCATTATGAGTCTCAACATTTGCTTTGAAACACTGTTAGGTAGAGTCTTTCAGAGGCCCTCTATGGTAGGCTCCTATCCTGCTTCTCATTTTCTCCTACTTCCAATATCCATCCTATTTGTCTTTCTAAGTAAGAATTAATCTTCTTGCCCTGGGTCCGCCTCCTTGTTTAGCTTCTTTAGGTGTACAGATTTTAGTATGTTTATGGTAGGAAAAATCATCCTGAGTGAAGTGTCCCAGAAGCAGAAAGACACACATGGTATATACTCACTTATAACTGGATAATAGACCTATAAGATAAGACTGGGTCTCTTACTGATGCTGAAACTCACTGATTTCCTACTCTGGCTAGCCAACAAATCTGGAGAGATCTATCTGTTTCTAGTTCTTTGCTACACTTACAGACACTTTTGTCTACACCTAGCTTTTATGTATGAGTGCTAGGATCTGAACTCAAGTTACATGGTTTTATTATAAGCCTTTTATCTTTAAGTCATCTCCTTAAACCCTCATTTTAATTTTCCATTACCTCTGAAATACAGATTCATATTAGAGAGATAGTCATGTAAACTGCAATATTAAAAATTTCTAATAAGATGAAAAATATTCCTGTACCTTAATACAACATAAGAATGTTCTTTTATTATTATGATATCATTATTATTATATTTAAAAAATTATTGGAATGGAGAGATAACTCAGTTTTTAAGAGCACTGGATACTTTTCTAGAGTGCCAATATTCTATTCCCAACATTTACAAGGTTGCTCACAACTGTTTGTAACTCCAGTTCCAGAGGATACAAAGGTTTCTTCTAGCTTCTGTGAGCATCAGACATACATGTAGCATAAAGACATTTGTGCAGTCAAAATATCCCTACACATAAAGTAGAAATAAATAAATTTCATAGAATTATTTTTAAATGCATTTTGCTTTGCTCTTTGAATTGAAAATGAGTATCAGTGTCATTTGAAATTTTGCTCACCCAAATAATTAAATCCCAGATGCTATGACTGACCCTAAGTCTGGAGGCTGTCACATGTCATATATTTCCAACACTTGTTTACAGAAATGCTGGTCAGAGGGGACGTAACCTCCCATTTTAAAACCCACAATTGTCAATCACTGGCAACAGAGAATCAACACCAGTGAACCTTGTGGAACAGAATTAGCTGAGACTGATTTGATAATAGTGAAATACTGCAGTCCCTGCCATGTTCGCTATGATTAGCTTTCACTTCTTTAACTCTCACAATTACTGTTAAACAAAATCAGTACCACCTGTCTCCCACAGGTATTTCACTAGAATGGTGAGGGGCTTTGGAGATCACTATTTGCTTTAGAGGCTGTATTCACTTCCACCCATTCCGATATTATGTAGTCTAATCAAATAAGATAGTTCCTTAAAAGGCAGCTCACCTTTGCATGAAATAGTGGGACGGGGAAAGGTTCATAATAACAAAACTCAAGACCTTTTTTCCCATCCATTTCACTTGATGTTCTAGGCAGGTCACTTAACTCTCTGACTGTCAGGTGCCAGATACCATTATTAAAACTAATACATAATCTTTGATACTGTTGAACTCTTTAAGACTGGCATAGGTTAAACAGGATTAATTGATCTTTAAAATTACTTTATGGGGTAGGTTCTAGTATTGGCAACGTTTAATGTTGCGGAAACGGAGGCTTAGACAGGTTAACTACTCTGTTCAGGGTCTTATAATAGAAAAATAATGACAATCACTTAAATAAGTATAGATTAAAATGAATTTCAAGATAATCACTTTAATATGAACTTTTAAACTTAAAAGTGAATTTGAAGATTTGAAGTGCTCATTTTTCAGGTACTGGAAAAAAAAAGAGAAGTGTTGCACATTGCAGCACTCAAAATGGAAGTGCTGATAATCTGTCTTTTATTCTTGTAAGATTACATATATATGTATATACATACATATATATATAAATACTTGTAACATTATGTGTCTGTTTAGTTATTCTAAAATACATGCACTATGTTAAATTAAAAATGTCAAATATTTGGATACCAGATGAATATTATTCCAAATTTTGTCTCCATCTTTAATAATTATTTATTACTTGGTTCTATTTTTTCACTACTCTATGGGGATTATGAGGTGGGTGGTAAGAAATCATTAAATTGGACAAAATTAGGAGCTACTATCCCAATGAGTAGAATGAACTATGAACTTGATATCTCTCATCTCTGTCAAATTAGCTCTCACATGTCACCCTGCAATTAACTGTTCAGCTCCGTATGTTAAGTGGGATCAGCAAATGAAAGAGGTTAAAAAAAAGCGTGCTTTCTTCTGTATTTGGCAAACATTTATTAAGCATCTATTTTATGAAGTCACTTTACTCTGGAATGATATTTTATAATAAAAAAGAAAAACTACACAAGTTCATGGAACCAATATCCATGATGGAAAGAGAAATTGATGGGCATATAAAAGAGGTAAAAGAGAACAGGATGATGTGGCAGCCATTTATACAAAAATGTTTGAAGAGAGGATGGCTGCTTTAAACTGTATAAAATGTTTGCCTCCATATTTTTTTTCTACCAGCATATATGTGTATGTATACAAATATATATGAATATTCATTTTCCAGGTTTCATAAATACAAAAAAGATCTGAAATCATACAAGTATAGAGGAACACATACACACACTTTTTAAATTTTACAAGGAAATTTTTCACCCTTACTTCATTTTGTAGTAAGAGGTTTTATTATTTGTTTTTGATTACTGTTATTTTGTACACAGGGATACCAGGCCATATTGCTGGCATTAATGAATAAATGTCCCTTTAACCACACCAATTGTAAAGACAAGGAAGTATCCATGAAATGTTTATTTATTTTATTTTTTCATTATTATCATTATTATTATTTACAATTTATTCACTTTGTGTCCTGGCTGTAACCCCTCCTTCATGTTCTCCCAGCATCACTCACCCTCCCTCTTCCTCTCCTATACTCTTCCCTTGGTCCACTGATAGAGGAGGGCCTCCTCCCCTACTATCTGATCCTAGCCTATCAAGTCTCATCAGGACTGTCTTGATCCTTTTTATCTGTGGTCTATTAAGGCCACCTCACCAAGGGGAGGTGATCAAAGATCCAGCCACTGAGTTCATTTCGGTGACTAACCCTGCTCCCCTTACTAGGGTGCCAACTTGGAGACTGAACTGACCATGGGTTACATCTGGTCAGGTGTCTAGGTGTATTCCCTGCATGGTCCTTGACTGATTCATCACTATCTGCAGGGGCCCCTGAGCCCAGAATTTGTTTGTTTGTTTGTTTTGGCTTGCTTGGTCTCCTTGTGGAGCTCTTGTCCCCTCCAAGTCTTTCCATCTCCCCCTTCTTCCATACGATTCCCTGCACTCTGCCCAAAGTTTAGCTATGAGTCCCAGCATCTGCTTTGATACCCTGCTGAGTAGAGTCTTTCAGAGGCACTCTATGGTAGGTTCCTGTCCTGTTCCCTGTCTTCTCCTGTTTCCAATGTCTATCCTGTTTGTCCTTCTGAATGAGGATTAAGCATCTTCCCTAGGGTCTTCCTTGTTGTTTAGCTGCCTTAGATTTTTGGTATGTTTATCCTATATTATAGATCTAATAACCATTTATAAGTGAGTATATATACTCTGTGTGCCTTCTGCTTCTGGGTTACCTCATTCAGGATGATCTTTTCTAGTTCCATTCATTTGCCTGCAAATTTCATGGGTTCCTTGTTTTAAACTTCTGTGTAGTATTCCATTGTGTAAATATACCACAATTTCTGTATCCATTCCTCCATTCAAGGAAATCTAGGTTGTTTCCAGATTCTGGCTATTATCAATAAAGCTGCTGTGAACATAGTTGAGCAAATGGTCTTGTTGTATGGTTGAACATCTTTCAGATATATGCCCAGGAATAGTATAATTGAAAAGCTTCTGCTGAGAGAAAAAAAAATGACAATCTAAAGAATGGGAAAAGATCTTTACCAACCCTACATCTGAAAGAGTGATAATATACAGAATATATAAAGACCTCAAGAAGTTAAACACCAACAAACAAAGTAATCCAATTAAAAAATAGAGTACAGAGATAAACAGAAAATTTTCAACAATGGAATATCTATCGAATGGCATAAAAACACTTAAAGACTACCTAGCAGTGTATCAAAGCAGAAATTAAGAAACATAACCAAACCTTTACCAGAGGGCAGGGACTCATATGAAAAAAGGGGAAGTTAGTAAGTCTTGGAGAGGACTGGAACTCCACAAAGACCAAATATATCAGGGCACAGGGGTCTTTTATGAGACTGTTTCTCCAACCAAGGACCATGTATGGATATAACCTAGAACCGCTGCTTGGATGTAGCAAATGGTAGCTCAGTATCTAAGTGGGTACCCTAGTAAGGGGAACAGGGACTATTTAGGACATGAACTCAATGGCTAGCTCTTTGACCCAGAGGGAGGAGTAGCCTTGCTAGGCCACAAAAGAGGACATTGCAGCCAGTCCTGAAGAGACATGATAAGCTATAGTTAGATAGAAGGGGCAGAGGTCCTCCTCTATCAGTGGACTTGGAAAGGGGCAAGGAAGAGATGAGGGAAGGATGGGGAGGATAGGGAGGGAATGTGGGAGGGGGATACGGCTGGGATACAAAGTACATAAACTGTGATTAATATAAAATAAAATAAAACTATTAAATAGTGTTTGATTAAAAGAAATATATGTGGTAGGACTAACTCAAAGTCTCAGGAGACTTGATAATTGGTATGGGCAACACAAAAACAATCATATTGAAAACTCTTTACTCAGTATGTATAGGTTTTTCAAATATAAAATTTACATAAATTTAAATTTTAAAATTCTCTTAAAGATATATAAAATTGGCTGGGATGGTCATTCACCTCCTGTTCTGTGAAGGAGTATTAATACCTAACAAGTTCCATTGTGACAGGTTTCGGCAGGCAGAGCTGAGGGTATGATGACACAGTTGTTTCTTTACCTTAAAAGATAAGAAATCCATGGATTGGATCTTGAAAAATCCCATTTGTTCATTTGTTTGTTTGTGAAGAGAGCGGTAAAATATCTTTAAAGTCTTTAAGATATTTGTATTTGTAAATACATCATTTGCTTGTAAAACACATTTGAAAGCACAAACAGGTTATTCTCATCAAAAGGGAGGACAATTTTCCAACAGTAAAAATGTATCCTGGAGTAGGAGCAATCATCTCTTTTTTAAAAAAATTAATTTATTCTCTCATATATTACATCCCAACCACAGTTTTTCCTCCTCCCCCACCTACTCCTCCTTCCCTACCTCTTCCTCCCCATATATTCCTCCTCCATTTCCCTTCAGAAAAGAGCAGGCCTCCCAAGGATATCAAACAAACATGGCATATCAATCTGCAATAAGATTAGTCACCTCTCCTCATAGTAAGGATGGAAGAAGTAGCCCAGTAAGAGGACAAGGGTGCTAAAAGCCAGCAAACACATCAAAAACAGCCCCTGCTTCCTATTAGGAGTCCCACAGAAACACCAAGTACACAACTATGACATATATACAGAGGGCCAAAAGTAGACCCATGCAGGCTCCCTGATTGTCAGTTGAGTCTCAGTAAGGCCCTATGAGTCCAGGTTTATTGATTCTGTGGGTTTTCTTGTAGTGTCCTTGACCCCTTTGGCTCCTTTTCAGCAGGGTTCCCTGAACTCTGCCTAATATTTGGCTGTGGAACTCTGCATCAGTTTCCATCAATAGCTGGGTGAAGCTTCTCTGATGATAGGGTTGGACGCCAGTCTCTGAGTGTAGCAGAATATCATTAGGCATTCAGTTTCCCTCCTAAGCACTAATGCAAAAAAAAAATACTCAATAAAATATTCACAATGCAAATCCAAGAACATATCAAGAAGATCATCCACTATCATCAAGTGGGCTTATTGCAGAGATTCAGGGATGGTTCAACATACAAAAATCTGTCAGTGTAATTCACTGTATAATCAAACTGAAAGGATAAAAGCCACATGGTCTTCTCATTATACGGTGAAAAAGCCTTTGACAAAATCCAACACCCCTTCATGTTAATAGTGATATATCTTTTAGTTAAACAGCAGCTATTCCTAAACCAGCTGTATACACAAATTACCACACAGAGTCTAGGATTTATTTAATTAACTTAGACCACAATGCTAGGCAATTATTACTCCATACTAAACCTCCAAGCCCACATGGCTTCCTCCCATTTAGATTTCCCACATTATACTTGCTTTTTAGTCATATCTTAGGTCCAGTTCATTTCTCCTAATGTTTCCAGGTCTGCTCCTCTTGGATCTCTCTTTCCCACTCCTTCTCCCCCCACCCCCAGCAGACCAGGATGTCCTACCCTAGTCTCTCCATTACTCATCATTGGCTGGTTGTTTTATTGAAAATACAGAGAACAAATGGTAGCATGTTTATATAAACTTGAGACAAGTGATGCTTAGAATAAGCATCAGAGTGCAAATTCCAGATTGTAACCAGATAGTGGGGTAGAGAAATCAGCACTTGCACGAACATTCCACAAGTACAGGATACTCATACCACAATCCACAGACCCAAGGAAGCTAAGTAACAGAGAGGGCCAAAGGGACGGTGCTGGAATGTATGCAACAGAATGGTGGGTCCTGTTTGCACATCCATTTTGTTAGCGTGTGTCTTTTTATTAGGGACTTGAGGCCATTGAGGTTGAGAGATATTAATGACCAGATGTTGTTACTTCCTGTTATTTTGATGCTGTTGGAGATATTTTGATGTTGGTGGTCCTGCTTCTTCTTTTTTAATTGTTTTTTATTAATTGCACTTTATTCACTTTGTATCCCCCCCTGTACCTTCCCCCTCCTCCCCTCCCAACCTTTCCCTTCCTTCCACTTCTCCATGCATGCCACTCCCCAAGTCCACTCATAGGAGAGATCTTCTCCTCCTTCCTTCTAATCCTAATCTAACAGGTCTCTTCAGGACTGACTGCATTGTCTTCCTCTGTGTTCCTGGTAAGGCTGCTCCCCCCTCAGGAGGAGGTGATCAAAGAGCAGGCCAACAGAGACAGTCCCTGTTCCCATTACTATGGAACCCACTTGGAGGCTGAACTGCCATGGGCTACAATCTGTGCAGGGGTTCTAGGTTATCTCCTTGCATGCTACTTGATTGAAGTATCAGTCTCAGGGAAGTCCCCTGTGCTCAGATTTTTTTGGTTCTGTTGCTTTCCTTGTGGAGCTTCTGTCCTCTCCAGACCTTACTATTTCCCACTTCTTTCATAAGATCCTCTGCATTCTTCCCAAAGGTGGGCCATAAGTCTTAGCATCTGCTTTGATAGTCTGCAGAACAGAGCCTTTCAGAGGCCCTCTGTGGCAGGTTCCTGACTTGTTCCCTGTTTTCTCCTTCTAATGTCCATCCTCTTTGCCTTTCTGGATGAGGATTTCAGGAGACTTTTGACAGTCATTTTTTTAAATCTAGGTTAATTGGAAATTTTAATATATTTATGCTATATCATAGTAAACTGAACAGCAAAGAAGAATACACAATGAAATCGAACTTTCTAAGATTCTTTGAGGGTAGTTTGCACCGAAGTAGCAATGCTAGTTACCTGATGCTTATCAAAAGACTTCTGTGTTTGAGCTCTGCTTGTTGATGATATTTCTAATTTGTATTCATCACCTTTCCTGAGATAGTTAACTTTAGTTTATTGAAGGTAATTGAATCTTTCATGATTCAGAATCTGGCAATGCCTCAGGGACAGTGTTCTAAACATCAATTCTCATTTTATGGGCATAGATCACAGGAGAAACTCCGCTGAATAGAACTAAAATTTTGAAAATTGCATTTTACCAAGTTCCAATACCAACCTAGTTTATTATTTCTTTTTGGGTCATTTGAATATTTTTCCTAAAAAATTGAAAATGTAACAGCTTTGGTTAACCAACGGCTTGAGTTTAATAGATTATTTTTTACTTGAAAAAGTCTTAAAATTCATATTTATAATGTATCCATGGATATAATCTTTTTCCTTAGAGAAATTACTTTCACTTTTTAAAATTGATTCCAATATATTAGCAGTTACAGAGTGGAAAGTTTACTGAGCTAGAAAGAAAAATGAACAGTTAATTTTAAAAGAATACACTAGCTCAATATTAAGGTAAGTTTTAAAAGAAGGAATGAACCCACACACCTATGGAAACTTGATTTTTGACAAAGAAGCCAAAACCATTCAGTGGAAAAAAGACAGCATCTTCAACAAATGGTGCTAGTCCAACTGGATATCTGTATGCAGAAAAATGAAAATAGATCCATATTTATCACCTTGCACAAAGCTAAAGTCCAAGTG
>JAQQSO010007726.1:0-10435 GCA_028658305.1 Pachyuromys duprasi | reverse complement strand
TTACTCCTCACTCTGTGCTAGAGTCTGTGTGTCCAGGTTTGAGATGTCAGCTGGGGGTTGTGGACTCCGCCCTGGGCTTGCTGCTAAGGGCTCTCCCCTGGAATGGAGATTTGGCGCCTCCTTCTGGGCCAGGGGCTGTGCACCACGGTCTGAGATGATTTTGGGGCACACACAGTGGGTTTGGGTTTGTGTGCATCTGCTGTATGCAGGGCTGTCTGAAATGGTGCCCGAGGCCTTCTCTGTCTGGCCTGTGGACAGACACCTGAACTGGGGTTTTTGCTGGTGGATGCGTGCAGCTTTTTCCCTCAGTGTGTGGTCTGGTCAAGATGGTCCCAGGATCCTCTCAGCAGTGGGTTGAGACAGAACTCGTGTTCTTCCCAGATCTTCAGGAGGACTCACACACTGACTGAGTTTTTGCTGGTGGAAGCGTTAGGCTTGCGCCCCCGCAGTGTACGGACTGGTCAAAAAGGTCCCCCAATCCACTCAGTCTGTGGTGGTTCTGGCGATCAGTCTGAGCCTGCAGCACACCCGTGGGTTGAAGCAGATCCCGGGTGCAGTGTGTGCTTGCAGTGTGCAGTTCAGTGAAAACGGCACCTGGTTCCTCCTGAGACTGCCTGCGAGACTGTGTGATCCAGTCTAAAACCGCGGGTGTGGGGACCCAGTGTGGCTGCTCATTCAGATCAGAGCTGTGTGCCTCTGGTCACTGGGAAAATTTTCCAGGTAATAACTGGGTGTCCCTAGGGTTTTCCCACTTGATTTTCTCACTGTAGGAGTTCTGCTCACCTGGCACTCACAATGCTGGCGTTTTAGGTCCCAGAGTTCAGTCTCCTGGTCGCTGCGTTGTTTCTGCTCTCCTACTCCTCAGACACCGTGTTCTCTCGTGGCAGCCATCTTGGATCTCCTCACTACTGCACTTTCATTAGTCACAAATTATTTACTTAACTAGCACATAAAATGGAAATTATCCTTCTTTTTATTATAATAATATTAATAATAACAGGCTATGTTTATCTAAGATGTGGTCCAGTAAGATTTCACAATGAAATAGAGATACAGATTATAAAATATTCTCATTTCGGAGGAATTAACAAGTATGAATTGCAAATGAACTATTCTGGAAATATATACATATATATATATATATATGTACATTTATATGTGTGTGTGTGTGTGTGTGTGTGTATGTATGTTATTTGTATCCTAGGCCTCAAGTTTTTCTAGATTCATTCTCCTGTGTATTTGAAAAGTGGCTTCTATGGGTTCTGTAGAATGCTCTGTGTTTACATGAACTTTCATAGCTATTTGTCTCATTTCATTCATTAAACGTTTTAATCTCTGTTGTATGTCACAGTTGAGATGTCATTAGGCATGTCTAAAAATTCATTTTTATTCAGAGGACAATAACTGTTGAAACAACTACCAAGTTAATTTTATTTTTATTGATATCCTATGTTTGTGTTGGCTTTTGAGTATTTAGTTTATTAATCACATAATTAAAAATCAACAAATAAATGAAAGTAGTAGGTCACTTTCCAGTTGGGGTGACCACCCCCACCCTTAATGGCCACTATTTATTTAATTAAGAGGTACAAATTTGTAATGCAAAATGCATCATGAGTTAGGGAAAAAAGATGATTCTTCCTTATATGAGAGCCTGGGGCTAATGGCTGGCCAAAAAAAATCACAGAATCAGAAGCCTGGAATACAAGCACTCAAGCTTATCTCTTCTCACCACCCAAAACAAAATAGTAAAATAAATGTAAAGGGTTCAGTGGCACTTGTAAAATAAACATTCCATTCCTGTGACATCCTCAATTAAAAGCAAAGACTAAAGAGTTGGGTCAACTAAAAGAAAAATTGATACAATGAATGCACTAAAAACAACTCCACATGAAGTTAATTGGGACAAAACAAACAATGATGCACATATCTGGTAGCTAACATAAATCTCAAACCATTCAAGAAGTAGATTTGTGCTTAAAATACCATTCAGCAGAAAACTAAAAGCTAACAGGAGATGTTCACTTACACTATGTATTTAATACCATAGAAAATAAGTAGTACTTGGGATATTGTCTATAATGAGAACTTGAGGTTGCACTGTACTGTAGAAAATAATTAGGTGTAAATTTTATTGTAAGGATTTAGAGGCTTAGAAACTTTTGCCTAAGTGATTTAAGTTATTTTCTTGTATATAAATTGCCAAAAAAACTTTAAATACATTTTAATTAGAATAGAATTAAACCAATTTCTTCTTTCCCTTTCTTCCCTCCAGCCCCTTCTAGAAACCCCACCCTGGTCCTCCAATACTCCCTCACTCTCTAATTGATAGCCTGTTCTAATTTGACTATGATTATTACATTGTTACTGCATGCATATGTATGAATGCATATGTATGCACAAACATATAGATGCAACCTGCTGATTGATATAATTTTAATCACAGTAAAAATCATACACATGAATTTTAGAGGTCATAGAATATTTATGCAAATAGTATTCTGGAGCCATGTGTGGTGGTGCACACCCATAATTCCAGCACTCAGGGAAGCAGAAGCAGGCAGATCTCTGTGAGTTCCAGGCCAGCCTGGTCTACAAAGCATGTCCAGGACAGCCAGAGCTATACAGAGAAACCCTGTCTCAAAAAATCGAAACCCCTACATCCATGTCCATCCCATGTGTCTTTCTAAGTGAGGATTAATCCTCTTACCCCAGATCCTCTTTCTTGTTTATCTTCTTTAGGTGTATAGACTTCAGTATATTTATCCTATCTTATAGGTCTATATAGGTGAGTATATACCGTGTGTCCTGAAGAGACCTGATAAGCTAGAGTTAGAAAGAAGGGGAAGAGGACCTCCCCTATCAGCAGACTTGAAAAGGGGCAGTGAAGAGATAAGGGAGGGATGGGAGGGATAGAGAGGGAATGTGGGAGGGGGCTACAGCTGGGATACAAAGTACATAACCTGTGATTAATATAAAATAAAAATGTAAAAAAAAAACAACCAAACAACCAAAACCAAAACCCCAAACCCAAATACATACATACATAGAAAATAATACGCTGGAGACAAATAAGACTATTTTAATTTTATATGTTTACATTTAGGTATTGCGGATTCATCTTCATCCATCGAAATGCAGTGATTTCATCTTTTCAGCAGTGTAGTTAATTTGCATTGTGTATGTGTCCCATAAAATACTTATGCTTTCCTTGTATCTGGTACAGGGTTGATTTGAACATATCTTTTAACTTTGTATATTTCCAGGCAATTGGATGCCAACAAATTTATTCATTTAATTTATGTATTCCAAACATTGATCCCTTAATACAATTACTGTTTCCCTGTTACTAATGCATCATGTCTTTTAAAAATTCCATTTATTTATCTATTTATTTAATTTATTCATTACAATTTATTCGCTTTGTATCATCGCTGCAGCTCCCTCCCTCATCTCCTCCCACTACCATCCACCCTCCCTCTTCTTCCCCCATGCCCTTTCTCTAGTCCACTGATAAGGGAGGTCCTCCTCCCCTTCTGTCTGTCCTTAGCCTATCAGGTCTCATCAACTCATCAAGGCTGGCTGCATCATCTTCCCCTGTGGCCTGGCAAAGCTGTGTCCCATCATGTCTTTTTTTAAACCCTCCTTTTTATTTTATTTTCTATAATTTATTTGCTTTACATCCCAATTAAAGCCCCCTCCCTCATCTCTCGGTCCCATTCCCCCCGACACCATGTCCCTTCTCTAGTCCTTACAAAGAAAGAGACCTGCTCCCCTATCACATGATCCCAGCCCATCAAGTCTCATTAGGACTGCCTACATCCTTTTCCTCTGTGGCCTAGCAACCCCCCTATATCGGACAAACAGCGGGAGGTGATCAAAGAGCAAGAAAGAGAGCCCATATCAGAGACAACCGCTGCTCATCTTACTAGAGTACCCACATGAAGACTGAGCTGCCTGTGGGTTACATCTGAGCAGTGGGTCTACGTACTTTCCATGCGTGATCCTTGGTTGGTGTATTAGTCTCTGTGGGTCCCCTGGGCTTAGAGTTGTTGGCTCTGTTGCTCTCCTTGTGGAGTTCCTGTCCCCTCCGGGTTCTTTTATCCTCCCTTCTTCCATAAATCTCCCTGCACTCTGCCCAAAATTTGGCTGTCAGTCTCAGCATCTGTTTTGTTACCCTGGTGAGCAGAGTCTTTCAGACGTCTTCTGTGGAAGGCTCCTGTCCTGTTCCCTCCCTTCTACCAATTCTGGGCTCTATTCTATTTGCCCTTCTGAATGAGAATTAAGTGTCTTCCCTAGGGTCCTTGTTACTTATCTTCCTTATGTCTGTGGATTGTAGTATGATTATTCTACATTACATGGCTAATATCTGCTTATAAGTGAGTATATAGCATACATGTCTTTCTGGTTCTGGGTTACTTTACCTGCAGATTTCGTGATTTCCTTGTTTTTAATAGCTGAATAGTATTCCATTGTGTGAATGTACCACAGTTTCTGTTGACAGACATCTGGGTTGTTTCCAAATTCTGGCTATTATGAATAAAGCTGCTATGAACTTAGTTATACATCATGTCCTTATGAGTAGATGGTGATTTTTTCACTCATCCCATATATGTATATATGTACATATTTATATACAGAGATTTTGGTCTATAATTTCCATTTTGTTGGGTCTTTTTCTATTTTGGGTATCAGTGTAATGATGTATTGTAAAAATAATTTAGAAATGTTATTTTGTTTTTAATTTTATTCAATAATTTGAGGAGTTTTTATGTTCCTTAATGAAGGTAAAATAGAATTATATTCTGAATCTAGCTGGCCTTGTGATTTGTTTTAGTTGGGGAATTTTTAATTACCTCTTATATGTCATCAAATATCATGGGCCTACTTAAAATATTTATTTTATTGAGATTTAGCTTTGGTAGACTACACAGATCTATAAAATTTTCAATTTCTTTTACATTTTTACTCTTTGGTTGATATGGATTTTTCAAATATGGTCCTATGATTCTCTCAATTTCATCATTGTCTGTTTAAACCTCCCCTTTTGATATTTCATTGTATTGATTTGAGTTAATAAATCAAATTTACTTTCCTTTGGTTAATTTTTGCTAAGATTTTTCAAATAAACATATCTTTTAAAATTTATTATTTTTGGTTTTTATATTGTTTGCTTATTTCTATTTTTTTTAAATTTCAGACCTGAATTTTATAGGTATGGATATTGTGTGTGTGTGTATGCACACATGCATGTCTTGTGCCTTGGAGGTCAGAAGAGGGTTTTGGACCCCTTCCAGCTGGAGTCACAGAGATTGGGCATGAAGTCCTACCTTTGGCTAAAGAGCTGATATTTGGCAACTGACAGTTCCCATTCCCGAGAGTCAATTTTGCTGTGGTTGTAGTTTTAAGTGTACAGTTCCTGAAAGCTAATCAGGCTCCAGTAGAAGGGCACACATACCACAGTGTATGGGCGGGACAGATGGGACAGATAGGAATCAACTGTGGAAACAGTCAGAACACAAGTTTGGTTGGTAAGGGAAGGAAGATGTCAGTCTGGGAGAGGAGTGAAGACAGTCAAAATACATTTAGGATCCTCTTAAAAAACTGTTTATAAAAGACAAAAAGATAAAATAACAAAAAATTATTGCAAGCATGTGGATGAAATGACTGGTTATAATGCCAAGTAAAAGAAGCCAGACACAGGTAGACAAATATTATGTGATTTCCAGTATATGCCAGACTTAAAAATGCCTCGCACACAGAAGCAGAATGACGGCTGCTGCATCTACTGGGGTAGGGGATTTCTGGACAGTGGGTAACATGTGAAGGAGAGCTGTAGAGATTCATTTAATAGCAAGGGCAGAATTGTTGCTGATGGTGGCTTTCCCCCATGGGCCTCTATTCTTTCTGAGATTAGTAGTCGGTCTTAATGGGAATGAGGTTGGGAATGAGGTCTGTCTTAATGGGAATGTGTGTTTGAGGTTACTTTCTTCACCCTTTTGACACCTTTTTGAGAGAATATTGGCCTTTCAAAGCCATACAAACTATTTTATGAAGTTACCAAAGCAGGCATCTGAATGACTTCTGAATTCATTAAGCATGATTTTAATTTTCTATCAAAATGCACAAACAAGTAATGAAATGAGGAAAACATTTAATTCAGTATAAAATATATTAATTCCTTATTTCTCAGTCAACATCCTGCTCAAAGGCTTAAACACTGACTAATTATAACTTAATTCAGTCTGAGCGGGATTTTGATCAATGTGCTCAAAGATATTATCTTTCACCTATTAAGTACTGATTCATTCAGAAGGAGTATTGGAAAGACAAAATGTAATTATCAAGTCCAGGACAAGCAAAATTGTCTAATGTATGCTAATTGGACAACACTTTGTAGATCATTATGTAATGCAGAATAGATAATATGTAATGAAATATGAGGAAATGAGAATAATTTTCTAAGAAATTAAATAAACGAGAGTAATTGTATTCCTTATTACAACTGTGCAGCATGAAAATGGTGAGACTTCAAAATGCATGAATTACTGAGAAAACTTACATGCATGATGCCTTTAATTTTAAATTATTTTTCTTAGTTAAAAGGGAAATTCATTTTGCTACTATTATGCTTCCTGGCATCTATGAGCAATTTTTTTAATTTATTTATTTTTATATCAATCACAGGTTAGGTACTTTGCATCCTAGGCTTAGCCTCCTCCCTCATTCCCTCTCACCCTTCCACTCCCTCCCTCATCTCCCTCTCCCTCCCGCCCCCTCCAAGTCCACCCACAGGGGAGGACCTCCTCCCCTTCCATCCAACCCCAGCTCATCCTGTCTCCTCAGGGCTGGCTGCAATGTCCTCCCCTGGGATCTAGCCAGTCTGTCACTCCCTGGCTTGTATGGGGGAGGGTCAAAGAGTCAGCCATCAGGATCATGACTGAAACCTGAATCAAAACATAAAATGAACTGAGCAAAAGCTCTGGCATTGTTCACATCCTCAAGAATATTTTGGAAATGAGTTATAAATTAGTCAGTACACTTATTTCATTTAAAATGTTTTTCAGCAGAGAAACTCTTTCTAAAATGAAAAAATAACAAATTTATACAGGTAAATTTTTTCCCCATTTACCCTGGAAAGACAGAACTGGAATGGTCTCTATCCTCAACTCTTATTTATTAACTTGTGTGTTTCCTGGTTTGAAGAAACAATATTAGGAGGAACATGATTCAACACCATGAAAAGACATAAAGAAAATATAAGAAATGGCAAAGGCTTCAGAGCCAAGTTGGGTGGAGGCTAGGTTCAAGTGCCTCTGGTTCTCCTTGCAGGGTGGCTACGTGGGCTGCTCTTCATCCCTTGGTACCACCCTGAGGACAAGTCAGGGTTAGGTGGTGTTCTTGAGGAATTCCTAGAGACACAGATCAGCTGGAGTTTTATCTGTAGACATGCTGTGTCTAACACCTCATGTCCAGATAGCAGGGAAGCACAACTTATTTGTAAAACAGCCATGATTGTCTCCTTTGTTGAGGGGTGGCTGGGACCCTCCTGGAATGCACCTTTCTAGATACCAAAAAAGGGCCATGCAAGGATCTTTGACCACTCCACAGACAGAAATTCTTCTAAGGCTCTCATGCAGAGTTGCTCAGACTGTGTGGACTTAATTCACATGTGGTTTGTGTTAATTCAACTGGGATGCCCAGACTCAGCTACCACTGACACGCTCATCAAGATGGCCAGGACACAACAGTAATTCTCTCCTATCATTGTAGAAAACCTCTTTTACTATCCCAGGGGACAGCTTTTTAGTATTTTTTTTCTTTCAGATAATTAGAAAAACCTGCCATGAATATTTCCTTTCACACATGAGTGATCACTGAGCTCCCAAAAGTAAGACTTTTACTTGAAACTAATTAGTATGCACTGGTACACTCTCTGGGTTGAAGAAATTGTCCATTCTCTGCACACACCACAACACATACACACTTACAAAGTAAGTCTAATTTGAAACTTTAATTTGATACCTATATTCAAAAGCTTGTATTAAAATCAATTCTGTCTTCTGGCTATTAAAATCAAAATTTGTGAAAAGTCAACATTAAGTTTGTCAACATATTAAAACCACCACAAATATTAATCTGGTTATAAAATGAATCATTTGCATGATTATATGTGTACATATTCAGTACTCATAATATTCCATATTAAGAGCAGTAGTGTATTGCTCACTCATACCAAGAGCCACATGGTTTGGGTGACTTACACAACCTGGTCAATTGTCTGAAACCAGCTTCAAGGACAATGTAGAAAGTGTGTCAAAACTGACTAAATTGCATCCTATTATGTCAATTTTACTTATGTGGTACCTTCAATCTTGTGTAGTTTGGGTGTTCTTGTTATTGGAAGGGGCATAGGCTACGTCCGTTTTCTCTGACTCTATCACCACTGGTGAATATCTGTCTGGTTGCTACAATGAGAGCTGTGGGCTTTTCTAACCTTCTGTTCAGTCCAGCTTTCCTACCACAACACAATGTGTTGGTAATAGATGAATGTTTAAACAAATGAACACTCAGCAGTAAATAAGGCAGCATCATTCCAATGAAGAAGCTCATAGGAGACACAACTTCAAACACTCTAAAACTCGGCTAGATGTTACCACAGTGATCAGGATGCAGACTATAAAAGAGGAATAAGAAAAGATAGCCAGTGTTTAAGACCTGCTTCATTCTTAAATGTTTGACTGCATCTCACTGAGCCTTCTTTATTCCTTTGAATTTCTGTTAGCTTATAGTTTATCATGCAATGGGTTCTAGACAGTTACTGAGGACTGCAATTTCCATGTGTGTCTTCTAAATGAATGCAGGTTCAAGATGAGATATAATGCCTTCTTTACAGGTCCTTGTCTCTGCAGGAGGGTTCTGTGCAGCTGATGTGAAATTCTAACACCCATTGCATCTTCTCAATGATAATAGTAGTGACTCTTTTTACTAACAAGCTTATACATATTTGGGAGGTTAATGAGACAAAATACTTCAAGAATTTTAGAATATATAATGATACACATATAATTTAAGGTTAGAGTATTTAACATTGCAATTAAACTTCCCATCTAGATCAATGACATCTCTGAAAATGTCCCTTTAGAGCTTGTTTTTGTAAAACTTCCATGGTATGATCATACGTAAGTAAACATTTTATGTACGTTTATATCAGAGGGTGCGTGGAATACTATATGGACATGGTCCTGGCTTCATTTTCACTCATCTCAAAGCAATCAGACACACACAAACAGACAGACAAAAAACAAACAAACAAACAAACAAAAAACCAAAAACCAATGTAAGCTGCTTTCTACCTTGCTCCTGTTCTTTTTTTTCGAATTTCGTCTATTTAGTACAGTTGTATTTAGAGAACACTTTGAAAGAAAGTACAAGGGGCCACATGGTCTTCACCTTGTGGTCTGTCAAAAAATTATGCTAACGTTGTTAATGTTTTACATGATTAAACACTCATAGCTAACAAACCAGGACCAATGCATTACCATCATCTATGTTACGGATATAATTTACATTTCTGGTTTTCCTGTGCTTCTCACATACAAGGTAGCTTACATAATATTTATATATGTATCTCATATATAACAATGTTCTTCTCCAGGCTTCCCTATACTGTGAGGCTCAGAATTTTCTTGACTTTGATGCTTTTGAGGAAGACATCTATTGTTTAAAAAAATATTTCACTTAAGGTTTTTCTCATGGTTAAGCAAGGAGTTGTGGGTTTAGAGAGGAGTCCCATTGATAAAACCTGTTTGATCAAATCACATCAGGTATGTGATGTTAGCATGTTTTTTAGCTGTTCGTTGTTACCTGATCTTGTAGCTGAGAGGGTGCTCGATAGGTTTGCCTGCATCATAATTAGTATCCCCATTATTGCACCTTTCCGAGCATCCAACCACAAACTGGGTACTTAAGGGATGCGAGCTGCCTTGAGGATGAGGTAGCTGCATAATGTGTTCAGAATTTTCCTGCACAGTCAATTTGTTTCATCCCTTCCATTTATTTATTTAATGTTTGTTTATCAACATTGAATCATGTATTTTATCTTTAGGATTGGTATCTAAGAATATATTTTTGTTTTATACATTAATCTAACCATATGTCTTCAGTGTTCTTTCTGCTGAATCTTTCTTTCCTTGGCGTATCCTCATCACAGCATCCTTTTGTGTTTTCTCCTTTTGCCTGTTACTCTGAGACTCAGTCTTCAACATGAATTATCAAATCCCTATATCCTAGAATGAGGGATGTCTTGACTCGTTCTTCACTGACTGCAAATCAACTTTCTGACATTTCTGTAACTAGTCACGTTGCTACTATCACATACTTTAGATAATTGAAATGCTGTGTATTGTGGATATCCTGGCAGGCTGCACTCACA
>JAQQSO010007725.1:0-10436 GCA_028658305.1 Pachyuromys duprasi | reverse complement strand
GGCCTGGTAAGTCTGCTCCCCTCTCAGGGGGAGGTGATCAAAGAGCCAACCACTGAGTTCATGTAGAGACAGTCCCTGCTCCCATTACTAGGGAACCCACTTGGACACTGAACTGCCACGCGCTACATCTGAGCAGGAGTTATAGGTTATATCTATGCATGGTCCTTGGTTGGAGTATCAGTCTCAGAAAAGACCCCTGTGCTCAGAATTTTTGGTTCTGTTGCTCTCATTGTGGTGTTCCTATCCCTTCCAGGTCTTTCTATCTCCCCCTTCTTTCATTAGATTCCCTGCATTCTGCCCAAAGTTTGGCTATAAATCTCAGCTCTGCTCTGATACCCTGCTGGACATAGTCTTTCAGAGTCCCTTTTTTGGTCGGCTTATGTCCTGTTCCCTGTTTTCTCCCTCTTCTGATGTCCTTCCTGTTTGCCTTTCAAAGTTAGGATTGATCATCTTACCCAGGGTCCTTCTTCTTGCTTAGCTTCTTTTAGTATGTTTATCCTATATTATATGTCTAATATCCATTCTTAAGTGAATATATACTAGGTATATCTTTCTGAATCTGGGATACCTCACTCAGGATGATCTTTTCTATTTCCCACCATTTGCCTGCAAATTTCATGATTTCCTTGTTTTTAATTGCTGAGTAGTATTCCATTGTGTAAATGTATTACAATTTCTGTATTCATTCCTCCATTGATGGACATCTGGGTTGTTTCCAGATTCTAGCTATTATGAATAAAGCTGCTATAAACATGTCTGAGCAGATATCCTTGTTCTATACTTGAGCATATTTTGTATAGCTGGGTCATGAGGTAGAGCTATTCCTAATTATCTTAGAAAGCACCAGATTGATTTCTAAAGTGGTTGTACAAGTTTACATTTCCACTAGCAATTGAGGAGGGTTCCCCTTTCTCCATGTCCTCTCCAGCATGTATTGTCACTTGAGTTTAGCCATTCTGACCAGTATAAGGTGAAATCTCAGGGTTGTTTTGATTTGCATTTCTCTGAGGAAATCCAAACAATCATTAGGTATTACTACAAAAGCCTATATGCCATAAAATTTGAAAATCTAAATGAAATGGACAATATTCTTGATAGATTCCATTTACCAAAAGTAAATCAAGATCAAGTAAATAGATTAAATAGTCCTATATCCCACAAGGAAATAGAAGCAGTCATCTAAAGTCTCCTGTCCAAAAAAAGCTCAGGACCAGATGGTTTCTGAGTATTTTATTGAGAATTTTTGCATCAATGTTCATGAGGGAATTTGGTCTGAATTTTTTTCTTTGTTGAGTCTTTGTGTGGTTTAGGTATCAGAGTGACTGTGGCCTCATAAAATGAGTTTGGCAATGTCTTTCTGTTTCTATTTTCTGGAATAGTTTGAGGGGTATTGGTATTAGCTCTTCTTTGAAAGTCTGGTAGCATTCTGTGCTAAACTACCTGGCCCTGGGCTGTTTTGGTGGAGAGACTTTTGATGACTACCTCTATTTCCCTGGGGTTTTAGTGTTGTTTAAACTGTTTACCGGATCTTGATTTAATGTTAGTAAATAAAATCTATAGAGAAAATAATCCATTTTCTTTAAATTTTCCAGTTTTGTGGAATACACACTTTTGAAGTAAGACCTAATGATTCTTTTGATTCCTCAGGGTCTGTTGTTATGTCCCCCTTTCCATTTCTGATTTTCTTAATTTGTTAATTTGTTAGTTTAGTTAGCTTGGTGGAGGGTTTTGTCTATCTTGTTCATTTTCTGAAATAACAAGCTCTTGGTTTTATTGATTCTTTGTATTGTTCTCTTTGTTTCTAAGTTACTGATTTTTGCTGTGAGTTTGTGGCATGTTTGGTTGATATCCCTGGTATTCTGAAGAGAAATAGAGGAGAGAATCTGGAGAAGGGAGGTAGGGAGTACTGGGAGAAGTGGAGGGAGAGGAAAGTGCACTCAAGAGAAGAATAAATTTAAAAAAATCATGGACTGCAAGTTACTTCATATGTCTTTACTCTTCCTTTAAGCTTTTAACATAAAATAACTCACTTACCTATTTTTCACTAAAGAAAATGAACATAAAATGAATTAAAATGTCTTAATTAAATTATTAGCGTTTGTCTTCATATATAAATATCCTAGTACTA
This sequence comes from Pachyuromys duprasi, assembly GCA_028658305.1. NCBI lineage: Eukaryota > Metazoa > Chordata > Mammalia > Rodentia > Muridae > Pachyuromys > Pachyuromys duprasi. The sequence continues at coordinate 8,308 of JAQQSO010007725.1, read as the reverse complement.
CATAGTTAATATTTGTTATTCACATGAGAGTAGTGTGATGATGCACTTGAACAAGCGGTATGACAGGCCTGCAACTCCTATGACAGATGCCTTTTTCTGACAGAAGACGTGGTATATGTGCAGACATTCTGTCTGATCCACACCATCATTCGTGAATTCAGGCTCAGAGAGTCTCCTTATGTGTAGCACTTGGTTCTCACGGGTTCAGGTGAACCGATCCAGAAACTTTGTGGACCATGCCTGGACGTGAAGCAATCATGTTCACCCACATCCCACTGGCAAGAGTCCAGTGGCTTGGCCACATCTAAATACAATGGTGGCTTCAAATTGAAGCCCAGTGAACACTGAAGAGGAATGGGGAAGCGATACAGCATCAGAATGTCAATTGTATTCTATAGCTAAAAGCTAAGACAGATAGAATGTCAATTACATATTTATAGAAACATACAAATACTCACTCAGGAGAAATAAAACTACAGATTGCTATTGTGCTTTGTCTAGTCTCTTGAACAAACTATTGTGGTAGTTCTAAATTAGACTTAAAGAGAATCAAGTATGGCCAATAAATTATTTAGAAATTTAAAGTTATTGCTAAAAATTTTTCATTACATTATTTTTCTCAGGACTCTTGCACCTAACCTCACTTTATTTTGAAAGCCTTCAATAACAATAATATGATGATGATGATTATGATATAAAAAGCAGGCTTTAGAGGTAAGAAGACTTGATTCACAGTACCGATTTTTATTTATGTGGTATCAGATATGGAAGAAATTATCAAAACTCTCTGATCCTCTGTTCACTGTCTTGTAAAATTGGAGGCAGATGTCTATATCTTTGGCTTGTCATGAGAAGAAATTAAGTTAAGCCCGCAACCTGTTGACTTGAACAGTTCCGGGCTGGTTCCACATAGTAACCTTCATCCCTTTCTTATACAGGGCCTGCCCTCTGAGGGGTACACTTCAATAATTGCTACTGCAGGCAAACGACCTCTCACTCTAATTAATAAAACATGCCAACTGGAAATAAATCATACAATCCAGGAGTACATAAATCGTGGTTGTTAAACTGTTTGTAAAAACCATTATTCTTCAAGTATGATTAAAAAATAATTTAATGGAACAAATGACATCACACAATGAGCTCATTGTTCAAAACATTCCTGGGATTTAGTGTGAGTTTAGGAATGAGAACACCAATTCCGAGTGCAAGCTGGATTTAATTTTTCATGAGAGGAATGAAGAAAATGTTTTAACATATTGCTATGCCTTAAAAGAGGTCTGAGAGTGAAGAATGATGTAGAACTAGGAAGACCCTTGCATAGGTCTGCACATTTGAGTGAACATGTGAGTGTATGAATATTTACGTGCATGTGCATGCTTGAACATGCATGCACATAATTGTTTATCTGTATATATGGTACACATATATTTGTATGTTCATTTGTGTATGTGTTTATGTGAGTGTGTGTGGACATATGTGCATGCATGTGGAGAAATGTTTGATCTTGCTTGTATGTCAGACCCCATACATATTTTGGTGTTTGCATAAGTTAATTCATGTGTGTGTGGTATGTATGCACTACCATGCCTGCCCCTTGAACCTGCTTTTTAACAGTGTCTCCCAAGCATCTGAAAGCCAGGGAAGTCAAGATAAGCATACTGCCATACAGGTCACTGTTTCCTTCCAAAGGCTAAGAATGTGTTCATTTGCTTGAAACTGAATGAGAGTATCTGAGGTATATAGCTGAGCAATTTTCAAAGTACAGGTACCACAGAATCTTGATTTTAAAGGAAACAAAGTTTGCACGTGTTGTCATAGTCTAGTGTGTCCACATTGAGAATTTAAGATAATATTAAATGAACGGTATTGTTCAAGGTTTTCATTTTATTAACAGAATCTTCTTGGACTTAAGAAAACGCAGTTTATCTCTTAAAGAATCATGTCTCTTTCTTGACGTTCGGGAACCCCAATGTCATATACTGCATATACTCCGTGTGGACCTGCGGTATGCGGTGGAGCTTTTTCTGTGAACTTCCTGTGTGTTAGTGACTCCATATTTATGTGTCTCGGTTTTTATGGTTCAAGATGCAAACTCCATATTCTGATGAATGAATCTAGACCAGAATATCAAGATTGAAGACTAGAGCAGTGGTTTGTGGTGGTAAATGTATCTTACTTAAGACAGTCAGATGAACTTACAGTATGCTTTTGTTTGTTTGTTTTTGTTTTTTCCCAAACAGAAAGAGCTGGCAGTTTTTGGTTTGCATAAGAACTGTGATTTTAATTGCATGCAGATTTTTCTTCTCAGTGGTTGCGTGCTTTATACAGCATTGGGTGGACCAAAGAAAGTTTGTGTTTCTTTGTGGAAAGGGAAAATGTTGAACGAGTTTGATTAGTCAAGTGGCTCTATATTTGTAATTTTAGAAAAAAAAAACCAGCATAAAAAAAAAGAATTGTGGGTGGTACCACGTGCCTACAGGGACATCTATCCCAATTTTAGTGCCCTTTAAATTAAAAGTGATATTTAAATAAATTATAGGAAAGTTGTAAAGACTCGCCAAGGTTTCATAGCCAAAATTCAATTTCTTGATCAAACAGATGTTGAATAAGGACCTAAGAATTTAAATGAGGCATTTTTTTAGAGAGGAGCAGTTCTTGTGGCTAGACTGAAATATTTGCGATCATTCCTTGAGGTCATTGGAAGTTCTCGTGAAGACAAATGATCTGGCAGGAGGAATAGTCCACAGAAATGTTGACTTACCCAATTTCACACTTTCCCTTTTTTCAGCTAAAAATTCCCCACACTTTGGCACAGGGTATCTCTGGTAAGGTTGAGATAGTGCTCAGAACATCAAGGAAGGATGAAGTTTAGTTAAAGGCTCATGTTGCTTTTGTGCTTACAGCGGGAAACATTTACTGAGCTCATAGCAGATACTACTTTTGCTTCATGATGAGGTCATTTCAATGCAGTTGAACAAACTAAATGTCCAATGTGACTTAATCCATTCTATCACTCTTACTTTTCCAAAATAAAATTGAAATTGATTCCAGAATAAAGGACTAGAAGAAATTCATTGCAATGTTTTTAAAATGAAAGATGAAAATGTTTTTATTTAATTTTATTTTTGTCAGGCAAAATAAGCTCTACGTTAAGGGAAGAACATTGTCATATGGGAGATCCCATAGGCAGGTAGATGGTCTTATGTAAACAAAATAGAATAGCTGATAAAATTCTGTACTTTGGTGTAAGGCTGACATAGTAGGTACACAGCAGCTTCTATAGTAGATTCCTTGTTTTTACACCAAATGTCTGTTCAGCTTTTATCGTGAAATTTAAAATGCCTTTTTAAAACAGTATATGTATCTTGAATTATTTTCCTTATTTTATTCTAGCATTTGCGGGTGTTTTTCTTGTCTTCATTCTAGCATTTATTGATATCCTCGCTGATTTCTTGAGCACATATATGTGTGTATACATATATGGCATAAAATGGCATATATATACATTTTAATATATAACCATTTAAACACATACATTTGTATATGTTTACAGACATATGCATACATTTTAAGTTCACTGTCTTAAGTTTCATTTAAGTTGCTTTTCTCAGAGGAGACATTGATTTGGTGCTACCCAGGTATCCTGTGTTAGATAGCTTTGGGTCTAGATATCTGTCCCATCTTGTTTGAGTAGGTTTTTAGACATCAGCTTGCTGTTACCCAACTTTTCAGGTTTGGGATCAGTGAAACAGCTCTTGCGGTTCAGTACTGGAGCAACTCAGTACTGATGTGTATGGTGGCTATTCTTGTTCGTCTACTTGAATATATACAGAATTAACAAAGATTAACCCAAGCCGATGGGTACATCTGTGAGGAACTTTTTTTCTTAATTAAATCATTTGAAGTGGGAAGACCAACTTTTAATCTGGATTTTGAGGTGAAAAAAATACACCTTTAGTACAGGTCTTTTGAGGTGGGAATATAAACCTTTAATCTGGGCCATACCTTCTGCTGGCAGCCTATATCAAGGACATGGAAGAAAGAAGCTTTCACTCTCTCTTGTTTGTTCTCACTCTCTCTGGAAAGACCATTCATTCACTGGACTTAGAGCCTACTTCTTCAGGATTCTGACATATACTGACAACCAGCAGAGGCATCCAGCTTTGTGGACTGAACAACTACTGGATTCTTGGACTTTCCACTGGTAGACAGCCATTGTTGGACTAGCTGGACTACGGCCTATAAGCTATTCTAATAGATCCCCCTTCTCTATATATACATGAAGTTTTGTTCTTCTAGTCGACCATGACTGATAAAATGTGTTGAATGGGGTCTCTGAAATTAAGGCTAGGCTAGGACTTAGTTAGGAATAGGGCTAGCTTCTGAGCAGAGAAGCCAACTTTCCCTCGAGTTAGGCATATTCATACTGCAGATCTTCCAAAGTCTGTGGAAAGCAGCTCACAGGCTTTAATGGATGGAGTGGTGGTTGTTATTTGGTCATGTGCATGGGAGTCCTTCTGGTCCTTATGTGCTGGAGGTGGGGTCTTGGCTGGGGTGGAGATTGTGATTTGACTAAGCAGTAGGGTTATAAGTATGATAACTGAAGGACATTTATGGTTCAAATGTATCCTAAGGTTTAGCCATTAGAGATATATCAATTTTGTAATTATAGAAGAATCAATAACAGTCCAATATGGGATTTACAAAATTAGATTTCTGCAACCATACTGTCTCAATACATATGATGACCTGTGCTCAGTTAACTAACTATAATGTGGGTTATATTTTTCTCTGGAAAGGGCAGGTACTAAAAGAAGGAGTTGGGTTTTACAGGTAGTAGAATGTATATGTTTGATCAACAGCAGGGGCTGGCAAGCACCATATCTTCCCCATCACCTGTTCTCATAAAGAACATTTAATCGGGCTATGATCTCTGCCATTTGTGTGTGTGCGTGTGTGTGTTTGTGTGTCCTGTCTGTGATTGTTTACATGGTATATTGGGCTGGCTGTGACAGAAATGGTATGAATGTCCCATCTGGCCCTTTACTAAAACTGTAGACTGTTACACCTCTTTGAATTAGTTCAGTTACAAATGATAAAACATTACTGTAATGTGTTGATGGAAAGGAAAATACTCCAAAACTTAGTGGCTTAAAAATAATCTTCTATTATATCTCTTACATCTCATCAAGGCTGGCTGCATCATCTTCCTCTGTGGCCTGGCAAGGCTGCACCACCCAGAGGGAGGTGATCAAAGAGCCAGCCATTGAGTTCATGTCAGAGACAATCTCTGCATCCCTTATTAGGGAACCCACTGGGAAACTGAGCAGAAGATGATGAGACATGATAAGCTAGGGTCATATAGAAAGGGAGGAGGATTTCCCTTATCAGAGTACTAGGGAAAGGGCTTAGGGGGAGAAGAGGGAAGGTAGACAGGACTGGGAGGAGAAGAGGGAGTGGGCTTCAGCGGGGATACAAAGTGAATAAATTGTAATAAATAAATATAATCTAGGTTTCTAAGATAGTGCAGAGTCTGGAAGAAATTTTTTTATAAAGCATAATACTTTTGACAGAGAGTATTTTAATCCCAACAAAATCAACACTAGTTTTCCTCATTCCTGATGTTGTATGTGTGTGTATGTGTGTATGTGTTGTGTGTGTGTGTGTGTGCATGCACACACGCGCTTCAGCACTGACCATGGTTGAGCTGACATATCTGACAGGAGCTTTGGTTTGCCAAAGTAGAATATAGGTTGCATTTTTTTGTTAGCGGGTGGGTTCTTGACATGCTATAATTTCTATTGTGTTTGAGAGACACTAAAGGCTTTGTATCAACTCTTGAGTCAATGACAAGGCTTTCCTGATGTTTCTCTTGAACCAAAATTTTCTCATTCTCTTTCCTCCTAGGCCCCTTGGCTCTTGTTTTCTGAGATAAATCACTTTCCTTTTTTCCTAAAGCAAAATGAAAGGGGTAATTATACCCTTGGTGATTCTTAATGTTCCCAATTAACTAAGTCACTTTCTAGAGTCTGAGCTGAAAATGGAGCTTTGAATGAACCTTCAATAAATGGAATTTGTTAAGTCAACTTGAGCCTTTTCTTTCTTCAAGAAAAGCCAGCTACTTGAATACTGAACTGTGTCACATAGTACTGGTGTCCTAATTTAGTGTAGAGTAAAAATAATGTTCTCTCTATAGCAACCCCTCTTTAAATTAAATCAAAGGAACTGAACCAAATCCAAACAAACCCAATTCAATACTGAGTGTCTTTGTATCTGTCTATCTACCTAAAATCTATCTATTTGTCCGCCTATCTATCTACTTATGTATCTATCATTATCTATTTATAGCATCTACCCATCCATCCATCTAAACATTTCAATCGCCAGATCATAAGAAAACAAGTATACATACATATACAAGTATACATATTTTACAACCATTGTCTAGTTATTATTGTTAGAATTGTTATTTACTCCAACTATATTTTGAATCCACAGAAAACAGATTTCATTAGTTCTGTCCCTTCTGGTTTTCAGAGTGGGCTTCTCTGAGCTGACTGGAGGTTTGACTGAACTCAGGGCCTTTTATCTTTGGTATCCTTGTTTTTGCTAATAATGTTACTTCATGAATTGGAGGGACCATCTTGGAATTTAGAGTATTTAATGCTTTGTCTGCATATCAGTTCTTTTGACAAGGATCTAGCCATTTGCCATCTTTGTTTCCAGCTGTGCCAAGAGCACACTGGGGACATTGTAGATGCAGTTTCACCATGGCCATCTCTCGTGCCCCTTTTGCGTAATAATTTATCCCCCTGGAGACCTAGTATGTTATCTTTTTCATAGGTTTGTGCACGTGTGCAGTGCATGCACGAACACACACACACACACACACACACACACACACACTTTGTTTTCTAAAGAGCCTATAAAGCATAATAGGCATGTCTCTTTTGTCATTTTGGCATGTTCCTGAAAACTGGTGCCACTGACCCAAAGGCTTAACGAGTTGTCAATCAGACAGCTAATAGTTCTTTCATATACCCTCCTTTAAATGTTAAACTGGCATTTTCCCATCAATTTATACAAATTTGTTTGACAATATTAATATTTAAAACAGTTTGACATAATTGCATAAAAAGCACTGTGCTAGCCTAGCAGAGAAATTAAATTTGGGGGTATGCACAGTTGAAAATCTAGCCATTTATTAATGCATTATTAATGACTGTGATAATAATTAAATGTGTTTTGGGACATTTAAATATTGGCACTAAGGTGATTTAATTGAAAAAAAACAGCTAATGTATCTATCTAACATCTATCTGTCTGTCTTTCCACCCATATATCTATCTCAATCACTAAATCAGAAGAAAACAAAAGTAACATCCATCAATCTGAATAATAACAAAAGGTGAACAGTAAGAACATATAAATTGCATTCTCTTAAAGGCAAAGACTCTGAAGATTTAAAATCCAATGGTATAGTGTTTGACAAGATACTGAGCTAAAATCAAACAGTTCAGAATAGTTTATTATAAAAAGATAATGAGTCTTTTTCACATAAATGCAAATGAAAGAAGCAAGAATTTTTTTTGCTGCTTTTGTCTTCCAGTAGCAAAGATGAACTTAGACAACAGGTACCATCTGATATTATTAAGTTAAAAAATCCTCTTGTGATTCCAGCAGTCATTTGTGAAAAATAGTGTAACATTTTAATTATAAACTAATGAAGAAAATAGCAGTAAAAGGGTAATGAAGAAAGATTAAGGAAAGCTCTCTCAGTTATTCAGAAATACACTCATCTGTGCTGTTTGCTTAGACACATTTGATGGAAGATGACTGTAAATGAGCCTGTACTCTAGAGTCTAGAGTGAGCAGGCAAAATTCAGCCCAGTTTAGATATACTGTGCTCTAGTAAACTCATGATCAATGACTGTCACAGTGATGCTAACCTCCTCCTTTCCCTCAAAACCCACTTCTGCCCTGGGAGCTGTCAAACAACACAGTAGAGCCCTGTATGGTCTGAATGTCACCTCTGACATCTCTGACCTCTGAACAGTGGCTACCGGATCTGGGGCTCTCCCCCACACTGGCACTGCTTTATTGTAGGCTTCTCTTGACATAAACAGTGTTGTTCCTTGTACCCAATTGTTTTTTGTTTGTTTGTTTTTTATTTATTTATTTTTATCTCAATCACAGGTTAGGTACTTTGAATCCCAGGCGTAGCCCCCTGCCCCATTCCCTCCTACCCTCCCATTCCCTCCCTCATCTCCTTCTTCCCCGCCCCCTCCAAGTCCACCAACAGGGG
>JAQQSO010007724.1:0-10437 GCA_028658305.1 Pachyuromys duprasi | reverse complement strand
ATGGGGCCCATGATAGCTTGGTGTAGGACTGAAGACCCTACTCAGGGAAACAGGGACTGTTTCAGTCATGATCTTGATGGCTGACTCTTTGACCCTCCCCCATACAAGCCGGGGAGTGACAGACTGGCTAGATCCCAGGGGAGGACATTGCAGCCAGCCCTGAGGAGACAGGATAAGCTGGGGTTGGATAGAAGTGGAGGAGGTCCTCCCCTGTTGGTGGACTTGGAGGGGGCGGGGAGGAGGGAGATGAGGGAGGGAGTGGGAGGGTAGGAGTGAATGAGGGAGGGGGCTATGCCTGGGATTCAAAGTACCTAACCTGTGATTGATATAAAAATAAATAAATTAATAAAAAAAAGTTTAGCACAGGGCACTTTCTGAATTTTTACCTGTGGGTAGAATGAGCTTGCTGAGAAAACATAGAGTGACTTATTAAAATGGTATGGATGGTTAACAACTGATGGCTTTAATAGGAAATATAATATATGGAACACAATTGTCTAAAATTCAAATCTGATTGGGTATCCTGAATTTCACATGAAAGCTATTTGGAGGGGGTTAAGGACGTACAAGTGGATGGTGAAAAGGGTCATGGTGACTTTTTGGGAACAAAGAAACTGGAATGCTTTTCTGCTTCATTGCAAAATGGCTCAGGAGTCAGAATTCCTTCCATTGGCCAGCAGTTGGCTACAAACTTTATGAAGTTGGGAGAGAATCAAAACCGTGGGGAAGGTGGCTTTCCTCAGCTAAGATTAATTTACTGAGAAGGCTGGCATCTGAGTACTGTCACAAAGAAGTTTACCTGGAAACTAGAGAATAATTTGGAAAGGGTCATGTGGTTGGTGCATCAGGACATGTATTTTAGTCACCTTCATTACAGATACTATCCTGACATTAGCTCTTATTAGATGCTGTCCGTTGAATGTTATAGCTTATACTGACAACGAGGCCATCAGTTCTGGTACCCTGAATGGTGTCTTTGTCATTGTTGAAGGATCTGGATCATAAGGCCTTTGCTCTCTAATACATTTTATCTTTAACTTTCCTCCCTAAACCCCATGGCACCCTAATGTTAGATCAGACTCCTGCTCCTGCTCAGAAAACCACAGAACATTGTACAGAGCCTCATTTCTCAGTGTCTGTGGATGCTTGGTCCTATTTCCCTTCTGATAGGAGCAAGGAGTCACGACTCTGTAGAAGCAGCCTTGTGTTTTTATTTTAAATTTTATTCATTTCTATTTTATGCGCATTTAATTACATCCTGGATTCTATCTTCTAGAAACCTGATCCATTTGTTTTTTTTCCCTCTATGTCCTGAACTTTCAAAGTCTTATTTTTGGCCTATAGGATTATAACTTTAAAAATTAAGCTCACAGTACTTTTACCCTCACCTTTCTCTAGCCTCATTGTAGTTAATCGTCTTCCTTCTTTTATTCACTAAGTAACTCACACAGTTGCTATTGATTTCCCTTCACTCTCCTTATGGGCATAATGCCAGCATTGCTAAATGGCTTCAATCACACTCACCTGCACAGAGAGTGAAAGTCTACTAGTTTATCTCAGCCCCAAATACGTCTACTGGAAAGACATAGTCTACCAGAAAGAGTATGTCTAAGCTATATTTCCTTCCCCAGCATGAGAAGAAGGGTTGGGACAGACCTGTAGCAGAATAAGCAATGACTTTATTGATATGAGTTTTGGATCTGTGCCAGATATTTTTTATGTGCTTTCAAATAACAATAAACATTATTGTATGGCTATTGAATTTAAACTTAAAGCCTAATATACTGTGACAATATGCCAGTTTTATTTATTTATCTAAAAACATTTTCTTTCTTTTTTCTTTGTTTCTTTGTTTCTTTCTACTTTTACATTGTAACCAGTTTCCACTTACACTTATCCTCCTAGTCTCTTTACCCTACTTCCCTTCCACCTACCCCATTCACTCTTCCTCTGCTTCTCTTTAGAAAAGGGTAGGTTTTCCCTGGATATCAACCAACCATGGCATGTCAAGTTGCTGTAAGACTAGGTACCTCCTCTTGTACGAGGCTGGATGAGGCAGCTCATTCGGAAGAAAGGGGTTCCAAAAGCAGGCAAAAATTCAGAGACAACTCTTGCTCCCACTGTTAAGAGTCCCACAAGAACACCAAGCTACACAGCTGTAAAATATATACAGAGGGCCTAGTCAGTCTCATATAGGCTTCCTGGTTGGCAATCCAGTCTCTTCCAGTCTCTATGAGACTAGATTGGGTAATTCTGTGGGTTTTCTTGTGGTGTCCTTGACTCCTCTTAAAATTCTTCCTCCCCTCTTCTGCAGGATCTATGAGCTCCACCTAAGGTTTGGCTGTGGGTCTCTGTATTTGTTTCTATGCTGGGTGAAGCCTCTCTGATAACAACTCGGCTAGGCACCATTCAATGAGTATAGCAGAATATCATTAGGAATCATTTTCAATTCCAGGTCTCTGAGCTATTCAGTCTCTGGGTCTTGGACCTCCAGAAAAAATGTTAGGGTGGGCTCTCTCTCATGGCATAGATCTCAAGCCTAACAAGTCATTGGTGGGCCACTCCCACAATTTCTGTGCTACCTTTGCCTCAGCACATCTTGCAGGCAGGACAAATTGTAGGCCAATGGTTTTGTGACTATTTTGGTGTCCCAGTTCCTTCACAGCAAGTGTTGCCTGGTTACAGGAGATGGCCAGTTCAGGTGCCAGCTCCTCCATTGCTAGGAGTCTTAGGTAGGGTCACAAGTTTCTAGCTCATCCTAGAGACCCTTCTCTTCCCTCTATTCCAGGTGTCTCTTCCTTCATCCTCCCCACACCTGATCTGAGATCACATCTTTTTTTTTTCTTGAATAAAGCTACTGTGAACATAGAGAAGCAAATGTCCTTGTGGTATAGTGGAGCATTTTTCTGGTATATGCCCAGAAATGGTATAGCTGGTTCTTGAGGTATGGCTAGTCCTAATTTTCTGAGAAAGCACCGATTGATTTCCAAAGTAGTTGTACAAGTTTGCACTCCCACCAGCAACAGAGGAGGGTTCCCCTCTCTCCACATCCTTGTCAGCATATCCTGTCATTTGAGTTTTTTATTTTAGCCATTCTGATGGGTGTAAGATGTAATCTCAGAGTTGTTTTGATTTGCATTTTCTTTTTTTATTAACATTTTTATTTTATATTAATCACAGGTTATATACTTTGTATCCCAGCCCTAGCCCCCTCCCGAATTCCCTCCCTATCGCCCCATCCCTCCCTCATCTCCTCCCTGTTCCTTTCTAAGTCCACTGATAGGGGAGGACCTCCTCCCCTTCCATCTAACTCTATCTTATCAGGTCTCTTCAGGACTGGCTGCAATGTCCTCTTCTGTGGCCTAGCAAGGCTGCTCCCCCCTCAGGGGGCAGGGGTGTGTGTCGAAGAACCAGCCATTGAGTTCATGTCCGAAATAGTCCCTGTTCCTCTTACTAGGGTACCCACTTGGATACTGAGCTACCATTTGCTATATTCAAGCAGAAGTTCTAGGTTATATCCATACATGGTCCTTGGTTGGAGAAACAGTCTCATAAAAGACCCCTGTGCCCTGATATATTTGGTCCTTGCGGAGCACCTGTCCTCCTCAGGTCATACTATCTCCCACCTCTTTCATATGATTCCCTGTGCTCTGACAAAGGGTTGGTTATGTGTCTTAATATTTGCTTTGATATACTGATTTGCATTTTCTTGATGACTAAGAATGTTGAACATTTCTTTATGTGTTTCTCTGCCATTTGATAGTCCTCTGTTGAGAAGTCTCTGCTTATCTCTGTACCCCATTTTTAAATTGGATTATTTGGTTTGTTGATGTTTAATTTCTTGAGTTCTTTATATATTTTGGATATTAGCCCTCTGTTGGATGTAGCGTTCATGAAGATCTTTTCCCAGTCTGTAGGCTGTGTTTTTATTCTGTCTACTGTGTCTTTTGCTCTATAGAAGCTTTTCAGTTTCATGAAATCCATTTATTAACTGTTGATATTAGACCCCAAGCTGTTGGTGTTCTGTTCAGAAAGTTGTCTCCTATGCCAATGCATTTAAGGCTCTTTCCTCCCTTTTTCTTTTAATAGATTTAGTATTTCTGGTTTTATGTTGAGGTCTTTGATCCACTTGGACTTTAGTTTTGTACAGGGTGATAAATATGGATCTATTTGTATTTTTCTATATGTAGATATCCAGTTAGACCAGGAACATTTTTTGAAGATACTGTCTTATTTCCATTGTATGGTTTTGGCTTCTTTATCAAAAATCAATTCTCTGTAGCTGTTTGTGTTTATTTCTGAATCTTTGATTTGATCACATTGATCCATCAGTACCATGTAGTTTTTATTACCATAGCTCTATAGTATAGTTTAAGATCAGGGATGGAGATACCTCCAGAAGATCTTTTATTGTACAGGATTGTTTTAGCTATTCTGTTCTTTTTTTTTCTCATATGAATTGTTCTTTAAAGGTTTGTGAAGAATTATATTGGCATTTTAATGAGAATTGTAATGAATCTGTAGATTGCTTTTGGTAAGATGTCCATTTTTACTATGTTAATCCCAATAACCATGAGCATGTGAGATCTTTCCATCTTCTGATTTTCTTTTTAATTTCATTCTTCAGAGATTTGAAGTGTTTTTTTTTATATATATACAAGTCTTTCACATGGTTGGTTAGAGTTATATCAAGATACTTCACTATTTTTTTCTCTCTGTGTGTGTAGCTATTGTGATGGGTTGTTTCCTTAATTTCTTTCTTAGTCCTTTTGTCTTTTGTATACAGGAGGGCTTTTAGTTTATTTATATGGTAGATTACATTGATGGATTTCTGTATATTGAGCCACCCCTTCATGTCTGGGATGAAGCATACTTGGTCATGGTTGATGATATTTTTGGTGTGTTTTTGAATTCAGTTTTCAAGTATCTTGTTGAGAATTTTTGTGTCAATGTTCATAAGGAAAATTGGTCTGAATTTTTTGTTTGTTTGTTGGGTCTGTGTGTGGTTTAGTTATCAAGGTGACTGTGGCATGATAGAATGAGCTTGGCAAGAGTCCTTCTGTTTCTACTTTGTGGAATAATTTGAAGAGACTTGCCTTTCACTTTTTGAAGGTCTGTTAGAAATCTGAGCTGAAATTATTTGACTCTGGGTTGTTTACGGTTGGGAGATTTTTGATGACTGTAGGCCTACTTTTTTAATATATATTTTTTACTTATTATAATTTATTCACTTTGTATCCCAGTTGTAATCCACATCCTCATCCCCTCCCAATCCTTCCTTCCTTCCCTCCCTCATCTTCTTCCATGCCCTTTCCCCAGTCCACTGATAGGGGAGGACCTCCTCCTCTTCCATCTGACCATAGCCTATCAGATCTCATCAGGACTGTCTTTCATAGTCTTTCTCTGTGGCCTGGTAAGGCTGCCCCCTCCCTCAGGGGGAGGTGATCAAAGAGCCAGCCACTGAGTTCATGTCAGAGACAGCCCCTGTTCCTCTTATTTGGGAGCCCATTTGGAGACTGAGCTGCCACAGGCCATATCTGTACAGGGTTTCTAGGTTATACTTAAAAAAATCTTTTATTTACATTTCTTTTATGGTTTTCTCCCTATTCCACCCCAATCCCTTCCAACACCCTAACACCAGGTAGGAGAGAGAATGGGTGAGTGGGAAAGGGGGCACAGTTCTTTTAGCTGCTTTCTGATGGTGAGGGTCAGTGGGTTCCTTGGAGCCAGTCCAAGCCTCATTTCAGGAGATCTCCAACTTCATGTCTCACTACAGCAACCAGGAACAGCATGGGGGAAGCAGGAGCATCCTTGTTTTTTCTCAGAGTCCCACACTTTCTGAGGTCTGGCATTTATTCTCTCTCCAGGGTCCTCAGAATTAAACTATCTGCAGCTGTCAAAGAGCTTCTCTCAGAGCCCACATGAGGCAAATAGTCTGATGCTGTGGACAATCTGAATCAGTCACACCTGGGATCAAAACAAAAACATGTTTATATCCACAACAGATACTGCTTCTATTTTTTTAGTGGGTATAGGACTATTTAATTTGTTTACTTAATATTGAACCAACTTTGGTAATCAGAATTGTTCTACGTTAAGAATAGCCTCAAAAACCACTCAGACTCTGGTCTCAGTTAGATATGGATGGTTTGTTGGAACACCTTTTCCAAGCTGATCAATCAGGGCCACAGGAAAGCCGAACTGTGACAGTGACTAGGTCTCACAGCAAGGTTTTTTATTGAAAGAACCAAATGCAAAAAACATGGGGAAGATATTACAGAGCAATATTATGTTTTTGGCTAAGTAGACAAAGTATTATAACCTTTAAGCTGATTGGTACTAGGTGAGGTAAGTGAGGCAGTGCTTAGGGTCTTCAAGAGTATATCCAATGTGAAGCCAGGAGTGCAGACAAGAAGGGTACAACCAGAGTACAGCCAGGCAAATATATAATAAAGCACAAGTTATAACAGTATTGAATCATAGTAAAATTACAGTCTGCTTGACCCTCTGGAAGGGTTCCCTAGTGCCAGTTATGAACAACTGCTTTCAGAAAGCAGAGCTGAAAAGTTTAAAAATTTAATATTAATTTCACCTTAGAAATAAAATGGAGGCTGAAATGGCTGCAGTTATGTGTCAAAGCAGACTTTAGTATTCCAGGCTTCAACAGAGTCTATCAAGAAAACTGTCCATTTCATTTAGATTTTCAAATTTGATGGCAGGTAGGCATTTGATTCTAATGATTCTTTGGATTCCCTCAGTGTCTGTCCTTATGTCCCTCTTTTCATTTCTGATTTTGTTGATTTAGATAGTGTCTCTCTGCCTTTTAGTTAATTTGGCTAAGGGTTTGTTTATCTTGTTGATTTTCTCAAAGAACCAGTTCTGGG
Source organism: Pachyuromys duprasi (assembly GCA_028658305.1). Lineage (NCBI taxonomy): Eukaryota > Metazoa > Chordata > Mammalia > Rodentia > Muridae > Pachyuromys > Pachyuromys duprasi. Next base: position 3,553 of record JAQQSO010007724.1, on the reverse strand, counting down.
TTTTGTTGATTCTTTGAATTATTCTCTTTACTTATAATTTATTGATTTCAGCCCTGAGTTTGATTTTTTTTTTCTAGCCGTCTACTACTCTTGAGTGTGTCTTCTTCTTCTTTTTTTTAATAGGCCTTTTCGGCGTGCCATTAAGTTGCTTGTATGAGCTATCACCATTATTTATTTATTTATTTTTATGAGGTCACTTAGTGCTATGAACTTTCCCCTTAGCACTGCTTTCATTGTGTCCCATAAATCTGGGTAAGTTGTTCCTCCATTTTCATTGAATTCTGGGAAGTCTTTAATTTCTTTCTGTCATTGAATAGAGAGTTGTTCAGTTTCCTTGAGTTTGTAGGCTTTATGTTGTTTATATTGTTGAGGTCCATGGTGGTCTGATAAGATACAAGCGATTATGTTGGGGGTTGGCTTGGTACTATGCATTTTAATGTTAATCACTGGCCCCTAAGATCTTGTCCCTGCTCAGACGAACACATTCACACGTATATCTGTCCTTATTGTGTAAACTCTGCTCCACCTAATTTAAAGCTGATTGGTTAAAAAAGAGCTGAAGCTTGGCATTTGGCAGAGGACAGGGAGGTGGAGTTTGGAGTTTGCAGGATGAGGGACCATGAAGGGAGGGAAAAAAAGGAGAAGAGAATCAGAGAAGTAGACAATATATCGGCTCCATGGGTTAGTGAGGGAAAGGAGTACATGGTTAGAGCAGTGTGGACGGAGGATATGGAGACCATTAAGGATTTTGGGACCATGGATGGGAGGTAGCTTGAAATTGGGGCTGAGAGGTAAAGTTAGTTTAGATGGTTAATATCTGCAATGCACCAGGTAAAGGCTATTTTATAAAATACACAGGTGCCTGCATCTTTATTTGATTGATAGTGGTTTAGATAATACTGTCATAATAATTATAGCCTAATAATAAACGTTTATTAGGCCATACCTTTTAATTTTACCACAACATAATTATTTCAGTCTTCTTGTATCTGTAGAGGCTTTCTTTGTGACTGACTTTATGATCAATTTTGGAGAAGTTTCCATGAAGTGCTGAGAAGAAGGTATACATTTTTTGTGTATGGGTGAAAAGTTCTGTAACTACGTGTTAGGTCCATTTGATTCATGACCTTTGTTAGTGTCATTATTTCTCTTTTTAGTATCTGTTTGATTGACCTGTCCTTTGGTGAGAATGGGGTGTTGAAGTCTCCCACTATTAATGTGTGGGGATCATTGTGTGGTTTAATCTTTATTAATGTTTCTTCTACAAATGGGGGTGCCCTTGTATTTGGGGCATAGATGTTCAGAATTTAGATGTCCTCTTGGTGGGTTTTTCCTTTAGTGAGTATGAAGTGTCCTTCCTCATCTCTTTTGATTAATTTTGGTTGAAAGTCTATTTTATTGGATATTAGAATGTCTCCTCCAGCTTGCTTCTTGCCTCCATTTGCTTGGAAAATCTTTTTCCAGTTCTTTGTTCTCAGGTAATGTCTACCTTTGTGGCTGAAACGTGTTTTGTTTTGTTTTTTGTATGCACCAGAATGATGGGTCCTGTTTATGAACCCACTCTGTTAAGCTGTGTCTTTTTATTGGAGACTTGAGTTCACTGATATTGAGAGATATTAATGACCAGTGACTAGTATAGTTTTTATTTTATTTTATTTTGATGTTGGTTGTGGTAGTATGTTTGTGTGCTTGTCTACTTTTGGGTTTGCTGTAGTGAAGTTATTTATATCCTCTTTTTTTGGGAATAGTTAACCTCCTTGGAGTGGAGTTTTTCTTCTAGTATCTTCTGTAGGGCTGTGTTTGTGCATATATATTGTTTAAATTTGGCCCTGCTTGGAATAGCTTGTTTTCTCTATCTATGGTGATTGAAAGTTTTGCTGGGTATAGTAGTCTTAGGGTTCCCTCATTGTGGGCTCCCCTCTCACCTGGGAAACACAGATTCTGGGGTTTTGTGGTCCACAAATGACCTGTCTGTTGCTCTGTTATCACTGTTGTCCTGATGTTCATATACAGTACACCATCTTGGATCTGCTTCTGAAATTCCTTCTTACAGCTATCAGAATGGCCCAAATAAAAGACACCAATGACAGTTCATGCTGGCAAGTACACGGAGCAAAGGGAACACTCTTCCATTTCTGGGGGAAGTGAAAACTTGTACAACCAGTTTGTAAATCAATATGGCAGTTTCTCAGAAAATTGTGAGTAGATCTATCTCAAGACCAAGCTATAGAACTCCTGGGCATATTCCCAAAGGATGCTTCACTATACCACAAAGATACTTGCTCAGCTATGTTCATAGCAACTTTATTTGTAATAGCCAGAAACTGGAAACAACCTCAATGTTCCTCAACTGAAGAATGGATAAAGAAAATTTACATTTACACAATGGAGTATTACTCAGATTTTAAAAATAATGACATTATGAAATATGCAGGCAAATTGTTGGAAGTATAAAAAAATCCTTCTGAGTAAGGTAACCCAGATACCAAAAGATAAACATGGTACATACTCATTTATAAGTGCATATTAGTTGTAAAGTACAAGATAACTATGCTATAATCCACAGACACAGAGAAGCTAAGTAAGAAGGAGGGCTCAAGCGGGACACATGAATCCCCCTGTGAAGGAGAAATACAATAGACATTGCTGACAGACAGGTGTGGGTCATGGCAGGAGGGTGGATGGTGCCGTTAGGAGGCAGTGTTACCTGGGAAAGGAGGTGGGTACATACCTATGTAATGGAAATATTGTATTCTTCCATTCTTTATAAAGTTTCAAGGAATAAATCTAGGATTCTAGGTGGTGAATTATGTAATCTATTATGGGAATACTTCAAAATATATTTCAAAAGAGCTTTGAGGAAAGTTTTCAAAATGCAGTTTTCCTCTCTTTACTTTTAGAGACTCTGATTCAGTAATTTGGATAACATGTTATGAAATTTACATTTAAAAATAATTTTCTGTGGTAAGAGATAGGTAATATTGCACAGAGGCAAACATTTGTGGTGTCCTTTGGGGACACTGATCCATTCCATGTAACTAGAGAAATGTAGTTTAATGGTGGATCTACAACTTTGAGTGTAAAGTAAAAGCTGAAGCCTGGAAAAGTAACATGTAGAAAATTCTTCTGAAATAAAGAGCTATCAGCCTTGTTAATTTTAATGTTCTGAATAAATTTTAGAGTTGAGTAAGCGGTGGGGATGGAGTGTAGTGAATATTATCACAGACACATAGTAAAGCAAGCAGAAGAAATCCTCTTCATTATATTTTAATATCTGTTCTCTCAAAGAACAGTTTTTTAAAGCTTGAATTTGGTTTGGAACAACGGATCCCAGGAGAACAAATGGCCACTGAAAGCTTACAGATAAAGGCTGCCAGGAAACTGCTCCAATCTTCATGCCCAGCAGCCACTATGGTTAAGAGCAGGACTTCCCAGCTGACAGCCCCATTCTAAATATTGTATTAAGTCAGTTACTTAGGGGTATTTTAGAGAAAAAGTTAATGGGCAGACTTGTCATATTATATTACATGCAGCAGTCATGCTCTGTCAGATG
>JAQQSO010007723.1:0-10438 GCA_028658305.1 Pachyuromys duprasi | reverse complement strand
TCAGACAGAAGTGGTCTGCAATGGACTGCATAGGTCAGGCTTGCTGGGAACTTACTGAGCTTCACCTGCCCCTGTTGGTGCTGCCATTCTCAGGCAGATGCTTCTCTGGGAAGAGACAGGGACTCAATGGATGGTCCTTTGGAAGCATGTAGGTAATTATTCAGAGGATTTAATGGCTCTATTATTGACCTTTTGGCCTCCAAGTTCAATCTCTGGGTTTAGTAAGTATGATGTCCTGCCAGGAAGCCTAACACTCTGGAACATCTTGAGACATCAAGAGAGGGATGTTGGGATATGTACCCCTAGAAATAACCCTTGGCTAAACTTCACTGGGCTGTTTAGTGGAAATATAAAGACCTTCCTGGTGGTGGGTGTGCTGGTTGTGTACTTGGAGGTTCTAAGGAGAGGAGTCTGGAGCCCGAGCATACAATATGCAAGCAGAGTGCCTGGCAGACAAGCAGAGACAGAGGAGGCATGCTGGGCTGTGACAGTTTTTTCCCCTCTTCTAGGATCCTCCACTGCTGCATATCTCCTTTGCTCAACTCCCATCCCAGGAGGTGTAGGATGGGGCCTCAGACATCAGTGAGGACTTTTATTCCACCAGTGACTCATCTATGGGAGTGTGACCCCAGAGTAGTTGGCTTCAGTGTGGGAGTCATGAAGAATAACTGGATAGACCTTGCATTCAAATGTTCTGGCTGGAATGTCCACTGGTCTCTATATTCCTGCCCAGGCTCCCTGGTTGTTTTAGTCACTGTTCTATTGCTGTGAAGAGACACCACGACCAAGGCAACTCTTATGAAAGAGAGCATTTGATTAGGAGCATGCCTACAGTTTCAGAGACTTAGTCCGTTATTATTATCATAGATAGCATGGTGAAGGCAGGTGTGGTGCTGGAGAACTACTACATCCTTATCCGAAAGCAGAGAGGTGGTGTGTGTGTGTGTGTGTGTGTGTGTGTGTGTGTGTAGGCTTGGCATAGGCTTTTGAAACCTCAAAGCCTACCTGCAGTAACACACATCCTCCAACAAGGCCATACCTCCTAATCCTTCCAATCCTTTTAAAAGTGTTCCACTCCCTGGTGATTAAACATTCAAATATATGAGTCTATGGGGGCCATTCCTTTACAGACCACCACGGCAGTGCAGAGTCTTGTCCTCTGGTGTTTCTGGGACTAATTAGAGACAGGAGAACATAGCAACTCAGCCCTAGGCAGATGCCCAGTGAATCTAACACAGTTTAAAGCTTGGGGTTTCTCACCTGTGGAGAACCAGAAGTCAGCTTTTGAGGTGGGAGCTGTAGATGGGGAGAGAAAGCCAGCTTAATGTTGGCCCTTCTGATAAACTGAATGAAGTGATATCAAAAGAAAAGGACTAGCATTTCCAAGGCTCATGTATTTTGTTGTGATTTTCTGTCTGGTCCTAAATAAAAATTACCACAGGGGGTCAGGATGCGTGGGGACTGGAGAGATGGCTCAGCAGGTAAGAGCACTGGCTGCTCTTCCAGAGGACCCAGGTTTGACTTCCAGCACCTATATGGCAACTCATAACCAACTGTACCTCCAGTTCCAGGGGATCTGATGTCCTCTCCTGACTTTCCCAGGCACTGGGCTTGCAAGCAGTACATAGACTACAAACAGGCAAAGCACCTATACACATAAACATAATGAATACATTCTTAAAATTTAAAAATTACCATTGGAGTGGATTTTGTTATTTCTTTGGGGTTTGTTGTTTTTTAGGGCACGAAGGATATAACCCAGGCCTTATGCATGTTGCACAAGCACACTGGTAACTAAATTACAGCCCCAGCCCCAGAACCAACTATAATTCTGTCCTCTGTTTCTTAAGTAGGCCCCCATGAGGCCAGGATCTTCCCTAGTCACCTGTTCTCAGGAAGCTTCAGGACCCACAGATAGATACCCTGGGAGCTCAGGGAACCAAAGAGGAAGCCAACCATACTCTGCAGATAGAGAAGCTTGTAGACTGGCAAGGAGCCATCGGATTCAGCCTGGGTTATATTCCTAGAAATGGCGCTGCTGGTAAAAATGGTGTGGGATGAATTTCTTTTACCCATGCACAGTGTGATAACAGAAATTACATTCCTCACTGAGGTCCTGGTGCCCAGTTGTTTGTAGGCGTGAACATAAACACCATATTTAGTCACCTGAAAGTGATACACCGGTGCTGTGTGTTTCTGAAACGAAACCCGAGTATCTAAAACAGTTAGACTGCACAATATGGTAACCAAATCCATTTCTGCTTAATTTAATGTAGTCAAAAAATTTCAAGAGAAGTTGGACATGGTGGCACACATTTTGATCCTGGCACTCCGGAGGCAGAGACAGAGGCAGGCAGAAGTCTGTGAGTTCGAAGCCAGCCTGATTTACATAGCGCATTTCAGGGTATGTGGTGAGATCCTGTCTTAAAAGAAAACAAGTTTGCGGGAGGAATGCTATTTGGGGGGGGGGAGGAGCGTGGGGCATGGGTTGTTCTTCCTCCATAGAGACCGCGTATGCAAGAGGGTGTCTCTCAGAAGCCTGAAGCTGGAGGCAGGGCTCTGTGCCACACAGCACATCTGGACAAAGACTGACCGGGCAGCCTCAGTGGTGGTGCTGCTGGTCCATTCCAGGGTACACCCCTCTTCAATCAAGAGTGAGCAGGAATTGGGGCACCTGCAGGGGAACCTGGAATGCCTGAGTCAGAGTGGCCCTAGACCTTGGAGTCCTGCCCTAGGAGCGTTTTCTAGAGGCGTGAACTTTCCAGACGTTACAGGCAGAGGGGATGGTGAGGCTTTCCAAGGACCCAGGGCCCATAGAATTAACTTTGGCCACCTCACTGTGGCCTACAGGCTGTCAGGGAGACTGTCCCCACAGGGGCGTCACCCACCTCTCTTCTACCTGGTGGTGTTGAATCTGCAGGTGGAGACCCACTGGGGGGTTCCAGTGAGCACTTTAAAAGCAGATGGAATAGAAGAGGGACACGTTTCAGTGTGCCCTGTTCCAGGCTCACGTAAATGTTTTGTCCTCCTGTGGATTCTTCCTAGGAGTCGCTATTGAACTTTGTCTATTTAATCCCAAGGTCTGCAAAAAGTTACAAATTGGGTGTTTGCTATGTTAAGAAGGAAACACATGCCTCTGTGCTTGGTATTATTGCTTCAAACACTGTCTTCTTTCCCAGTCGGATCTCACTCATTTCTGGACATGTCACTTCAGGAATTGTTCACAAGGCAAAGACTCTGGGACTCCTATTCTCCAGATCCTGTTCTATAAAAACAAAACAAAAACAAAAACAAAATTTCCACTATCTCTAACCATTTCTATGTTTCTTTCTATTTTACTTATCTAAAAGAAGAAGAAGGAGAAGGAGAAGAAGAAGAAGAAAAAGAAGAAGGAGAAGGAGAAGAAGTCATTACGCTGTCCCTTCTAATGTTTGAATGAATTCCAGTGTTCATCTTAGGATGGCTACCTGGGTCTACTTTTAGTCTTTATTTTTATTTATCCCAGTGTTATAAATACATGCCAAGAGTGTTCGGGTCAGGTCGAAGGGACTGAGTATTTTCCTAGATGAGACGCTGCTGCTGAGTGAGTGAGTTGGCTCTGTCTGATGTCTCTCTCATCCTTAGAGACTTAGGGAGAAGTGAATGGGTAAAAACAGACCCGTGAGACTGTTCAGTCTTACTGTTTAGAGACTCATCAAGACAGTTCAGGCAAGGGTTGACTAACTGGTATGGGGTTCCCTCAAGCCATCAAGGTAGGTAAATGCACAGGGAAAGGGTGCTTTGAGGAGCCATTCTACACATGAAAGATCCAAGAAGGAGCCCCTGCTGAGCTAGCCCATGCCTGTCTTTCCTCCCCCAAGAGGCAGCCTGAGGTGTGTAGCTGGGTCCTAGTTCCTGACCACTGCCTTTGGGCTTCTTTTGTTTTTCCTTCTTTTCCCTTGAAAACCACTCCTGTCCCTCATGACAGAGGTCCCACCATCTCCAGAGCTGCCTGTCAAAGGGATTAAAATGGCGAGTCAGAGCTCATCTTTCTGTCAGGTCTGCCTCGCTCCTCTCACTTCTCATTTCATGGGGGGTGGGGTCGGGGGTCGGACCAGGAAGCCACCGGCTCAGCTGCTGCTTCTGGGTAGCTCAGGCCCTCTGCTGAAATGGCTTCTGCTTCTTTTCTTCAGGTATAACAAATGGCCTGTTCCCTCACTGGAGATTTCTCTGCCTGAGCCTGTGCCTATGCCTGTCTTTGTCTCTACCTGTCACTATCTCTATCTCTGTCTTTCCTAGTAAAGAAAATAAGTAGGAGAAATACTAGGAGAAACTCTTTCCTCCCCGGTAAGGGAGTATGGCAGTCTTGAGGCAGATACGAGGTGGCCTCTGAAATGCTGGACAGAGTCCAGGGCCCTCAGTCTCTGTGGCTTATTTCTGCATCACTTAAAAGTCCAGAGCCTGCAGAGACCCTAGGGCCCTGCCTCTGCTTGGAGAGGTCTTACTCCAGAGGGAAGATGGCTTTCCCATGGGACTCCCCTGGACACCACAGCCACAGAATGGTTGGATTTCAGACACTGGGGGCGGGGTAGGGGGACAGATACACAAGCCCAAAGGACCAGAGTCAGAAACCAGCACCTCTCTTTCCCGGGCATCCTGTACCATGTCGGGTGGCTTGAATGAGTGACTAGTGTTTGTCATTTCCAGGCTGCTCTCTGTACAAGAAGGCACATTCAGATCCAGGTTTTAATTGTGTGTGATTTTAGCTGAGATGGTGTGAATGTATTTCCTTTGCCACTTCAGCGCTTCCTTTTCTTCCATCCGGGTGAAATTATCTAGAATGCTTCTTTCTTAAGGACAAAGAGAAACCGCTGATCTGGCTTCTTTCCCACTGGCTGAAGCTCAGAATACTTTAGGGGCTGCTAAATGGCTGTGAGGGGCTGGTCTCCTGCTACCTTTCCTCCCAGAGCCACACGTGCCAACAGAAGGCTTCCTGCTCTAGGCCTTACCACTTAGTGGACACCAGGCATGTCCCCAACTGAGGAGACTTCAGCTAGGCCTACTCCTGTTCCAAAATGACAGTTCTTCCATCTCTCAGCTTTTGGAACAAAAGGGTCAGCTTGACATGCCCAAAGGCCTTAGGGACAATGTTAACTTTAGAGACATGGACAGAGGAGGCTGCAAGAGTCCCCCAGAATGCTGCCTTCTAACTGCCTGGCGGTATTTTTTTTCCTTTTCATTCAAGTTCTTTTTGGTATGAACATAAAAATACCACGCCTACGTGTGACAATTCTTCTATACTTTGCTTCAGAGTTCTGTTTTCAATTGAGAGTTACTGCTTTTCTATGTGTCCAGACTAGTGAAGGCCATAATGTTGATCCTAACTCACTCCAACTTTTGTTATAGACAAATTAAGATAAAATAATTTTATTTTCCAAATGTAGAGTTTCGAGTATGTCCTCCTTCCCCAGCTCCAGTTGAGTCCCACTTTGGAGGATAAGCCTCCCCTACCCCACAGTGGAGAATGGAAGAACAGAAAATCAGAGAAGGCCAGGCCGGGCCTGCTGGGGACTCTACCCAACAGTCTTTCTGTCCCTTGTCCAAGTCTCTTCTTCATTCTGTGAAATCTTTGATCATTTTGGCATCTATTCAGAAGTTCAATAAATTCACGTTTCTCCAATCTTAAGGTATTAAATAGTGAAAACATGAGGCTAGAGATATGGCTCGGCGGTTAAGAGTGATTCCTATTTTCTATTCCCAGCACCCATGTTGGGGGGCTCACAACTGTTTATATAACTCCAGCTCCAAGGAACTCGGTGGCCTATGGGTACCCTCACAAATATGCCATTCATTCATACATATACATGTGCCCAAACAAAATCTTTAAAGGACCATAAAGTGCTCAATACTGCACTGGTGCCTGTCACCTGACAAGGCCTGCAAAGCTAACTTCACCTCGAAGGCTCCTGACAACCTGCCACTTCTGCATGCCCTCCCACCTGCCCCTATTGAGGGAATCTAGCGTCCTAAGCCTTGGCAAGCCCTTGGCCTTCAAGCTTGCTTCACCTCCAGGGCCTGCTCATGTGCCACCTTCTTTGGCGCTGGCCAGAAGCCTCGAGCTTAGTAGGGCTTCCTCAAGTGTCCAAACAGGAGGAGGAGAAGTGGTCTGGTGCTCTCCTTTAGCAGCTGTCCAGGCAGATGAGCCTTGGAGAAGCTGGGGTTGGACCATGAGACTTCCTAGTGAATGATTCAACCTCTTTGTGTGCTGTGTGCACCAGACTCTGCTTTACCAGCACTTTGTTATGGCATGGATGGCATTCTGAGCAACCCATTTTTCTAGCATGGTTAGACATTTATTGGAGGCCAACATCACTCTAATGACTAAAATTGTGTTCCTGAGTTCTCCCCAGGTTTCTCTGAGCAGCTCTGGAGTGTGGCTAGCTCTTCCTTCCTTCCATTACTGTTTTCATTTCTCAGCTGTGAGAGCAGCGGTCTAAGCCTCTGAAGGGCAGTAAGTTCCTGTTTCTTTCTCTGTGGAGCCCAATCCCAAGCACAGTGCACAGGTCTGAATGGACAGTGGATATCCTTTGGGTCCCCGGATGTACTCTCTGCTCACTCACCCTTCACTGAAACTTCTTTTGAAGCAAACACACTTGCTATAATGGTTCATTTTGATCACCAACTTGATGGGATTTAAAATCACCATGGAGACCGTTCTCTGAGCATGCCCATGAGAGAGAAGGTGAGCTGAGCATTCACTGCACTCTGGCTTCTGGCTGTGGGTGTTTCCTGCTCCTGCTGCCATGCTTTCCCTGCAATGATGGACTATGTCCCTCAGACCTGTAAGACAAACAAACCCTTCCTTCTTTAAGTTACTTTTGTCAGGTATTTTGTTGAAGTAGAGAGAAAAGCAACTGCTACCCTTGCCTTCCCAGAGGTGTCGCAGGACATGGGACAGAAAAGGCCTACACAAGGCATAGCAGCTTTATTTGTAAATGGCATTTAGGGGGTGAATGATTAGGCCAACTTGTGTCATCAAGTACTGCTCAACAGCCAAAAACAGAGTATTTGACTCTGGCAACTTGGATGGATGACACAGGCACTGTGCTGGGTGGAAAACAACTGATTTTGAAGGTCACATGCTACATGATTTTGTTCTCAAGACATTCTCAAAATGGCAGAATTATACAAATGGAAAAGCAGGTGAGTAGTTGCCAACGTTTGGGGAGGAGAGCCTTGCTATGGCTCCAAAGGGACAGTGTGAGGGATCTTTGTCAACCGAGCAATTCTGTGCCCCAGTCCATCATGATGCTGATGACATGATAATACTTCATAGAAGCAAACACACACACATACATACAAGAGAGAGAGAGAGAGAGAGAGAGAGAGAGAGAGAGAGAGAGCTCGCATATAAAGCCAGTGAAAGCTGAGTAGGTCGTGGATTGTCCAACATCCATTTCCTGGTTTGATGTTTGTTGTACTGAGTTCACTCAGTGTGGTTTGCCATGGGAAAGAATTGAGTGGAGAGTCCGTGGCTCTTTCCTACTATGTTGTAACTTCCTATGAACATGTATTAACTTTGAAACAAAATGTTTATTTCTTTTTAAAGGGCCTCATCATTGTCTTTGAGCCCCAGACCTGCCGTGATCTCTCATGGTGTTGGGGTCATGTGGGAAGGGTAGAGTCCTGGAAGCCTCAAATACCAGGAACAGAGCTACATGCTTCATTTCTCCTTCTACCTCCAATGAGTCTGTTTTTCCAACTCATCGTCATCTTTGGGAGCTTTTGATTCTCAAATCTGTGCCTGTTCTTGGGACATTGTATTCTAAGTGGATTACCTACCCTGTGAATTGTGATGATAACTTGGATTTGTTTTTCCTTATTCTAAGCCTAATCAGCTTCACCTTCAAGCTGGAGAAAGACCCTGAATTCAATTACGGTAGAACAGCACTTGCCAGCTGCCTTATTCTAGACCAAGTCTGTGCTCACTGAGCCTGAATCCCTTCTGATGATCCCAGCCTCCACCTTCTCCTAGGCACGGAATACATGATGCTCCTTGGGAGCCTGAATGAGCTATTCTAAGTCTGGATTAGTGTAAAAGGCTCTCCTCCCCCCCCCCCCCTTCAGAAACCTGGCTCAGGCTGCACAGATCTCTGGGAGAGAAAGACTGGGCTTTTTCCTGCCCTTATCACCACCAAACAGGCTGCTTACCTAGTTACACACCTGTCTTGCTCCTCTACCGTGTAGGAGATCACAGCAATCGGACCAAAGGTGTGTCCTTCTCTTTTTCCTGACTCCTTGCAGACAGACAAGGCTCATCTGGACACAGCGCTCATGCTGTGGGTGGGTCTCTGTCAGTCAATAAAGGCAGTGCAGGTCTGCGGATTCTAGGAAAATACCTGTTTGTGGTTCATAGTTCTGGTTTGTTCACTGGGGGGAGTGTGACAAAACAGAGGCAAATCATAGGCCATCCATCATCTGAGACACCTTGGGAAGGCTAGTAGGTACCTGTACTCCCTGCTTCCCCTGGGGCCAGTTCTGGAATTGGGAGAGTAGTTAGGAATAAGGAAACATCTTAGGCTTTGCCTTTCTATGCTTTGGCATTTTGGAACTCTAGCTTCTACTCTGAAGTGTCTTCCTTCTCTTGGCCTAGGTTGACCAAGTCCCTGAAGGTGTGGGTAGTTGGTGTGACCGGGGAAGTACTATGAGAAGCCTAAAACTCCCCAGTACATTAACCTCCCATACTACACACATATTCACACACACCCCACACACTCATAAACACACACACTCCCTCCTGCCTTCTCTCATAGTACCAGCAGGGACTTTCAGGCTTTCTGGAGCAAGTGTCAGGACTGGTTTGTTTTGTTTTGTGTGGTACTCCTTAATGTCATGCCCCTATGGCCATGGGGGATAGTAAGATGGTGAATAGCTAAGGACACAAGTGAAACCATTGCACCATCTCCTAGCTGCATGGCTTTGGACAAGCTTTGTAAACATTCAGCTTCTATTCCTTTGTCTCTAAGCAGAGTAATGGATAGCGTCTGTCGCACACAGTTGTCGTGAACACTAGAAGAGAATGTGTGTAAAAGGCCTAATCTAGTCCCTGGCATTTCTCAAGGCCTCAACAAATGTAAGTTATTTTGACAGCGCTGGTAGTGGTGAGAGCAACTATGAATGTTTCTGAGTCATTCTGTGAATGTGTTCCTCCTGTGTTGGTTCAGACACCACTTCCTCCAGGGAACCTTGCCTGATGCCACACGGGCAGGCTGTTTCTCTAGTCCTGGACCCTACGAACTTTTGTTTAGTGTCTGAGAGAGATTGGTGTCAGACCTCCTCACAAGTCCCTCCACAGATGTTCAAGCCCCTTATACAAAATGGAGTAGTCTTTGCCTAGAACCTATGTGTGTCCTCCTCCTCAACCACCACCTCTTCCTCAAGATTTGGAATCATCCCTCTATTACATATACTTCCTTAGACAATATAAATACTATGAAAATAGCCATTTTGGTATTGTTTAGAAAATGCCGAAAGGGAAAAATCTATGCATATTCAATAGACAAAGGCTTTTAAAAATACTTTCCACCAATGGCCCTTGTCTGCCTCCATGCCCCCCTTTATACTTGATCTGGCGGCAGCAAGAAATGAGAGCTGTGACCTTGTTCATCCCCTTCACTCATCCCCAAGGCTCAGCACAATTACTGACAACCAGTAGCTGCTCCAGAAATACTTATTGGATGAGTGAATGGATAAAGAAATGAATGGTGAGGGCTGGTGAGATGACTCAGTGGGTAAATGCCCTTTGCTTTGAAAGCTTGATGCCATGGGTTCAATCCCTAGAAACCATGGGATATCAGAAAAAGAGAATCAATTCCAGTAAGTGTCCCCTGAAGTCCACACTCATGCCATGGCATCCATGTGCCCATATTAGTACTCACCCAGTACTAATGACGTTTAAAGAAGGAAAATAAATCAATACAAAGATGACATTTGATAGACTCAACAGCCACGGTAAAAGGAACTTTCATTTGCTTATTTCAGTTGTTGTTCAAAGGCTTATTGTCTCTGTCTGCTCACCTAGTCCTGCAAGCTTCTAGCCTCTGTACAATCTAATCTAGGCCTAGGATATTTTCAGCCTCTGAGACTGACTGCTTGCTAAGCTCAGCCTTTCTTGTTCTGTGCACTGTGCTGGCTGGTTCAGCTCAGCTGTTCTGGCTCAAACTCCTCTCCCAGCTGGCTTACTCAATCTGGCTTTTCTCTCAATCTCTGTGTGGCCTCAAACTAACTCAAGTAATCTGCTCTAATCTCCTGTCTCCTTCTCCTTCTCTGGCTCACTCAGTCTTCACCTGAATTCTCTCTCTCTGCAACCAGCCACTTTCCATAGAGACACCAGTCCTGTCTGGGCCTTTGTTTTATTTTATCTTTTTCCTACTGCTATTTTTTTTTCCTGAGACAGGAT